>BGZK01001931.1:0-93234 GCA_005406025.1 Eumeta japonica | reverse complement strand
AGCTACATTCTTAAAATTCTACCGTGGTGGTGATAAGTACGATAGCGCATCTGGACACGAGGCGCGGGGCGGAGCGCGGCGCACGCGCACGCGCGACACACATATCTTAATTCAATTGTTATCGCTCACGACAATCTGCCGTAATTACTAAACTTATGTGTTGTCAAAGCTCATCCCGCTACAGGAGGTTCTTTCTGAATTGAAACGTACGAATATGGTAAATAAAAATCGACCGTGTACGGCGTGTTATGTATAAGTTGTATTGTTTTATAACATTTGGATGCTCGATTTTCTTAATTTTGCTGTTGTCGAATTTCAAATTTAGAGAGATTTACATGAGCTTTTTCAGACATGATCTTAAAAAAGTGAGCGAGCCACAGAAGAGTACATAATCGACGCCGCCCATCGGAACCCACTATCCTAAGGAAGGCACTGGCACTTTGCCAGCTTTCTAGAAAGAAATAGGCTTTTTATGTGAAGACAGCCTTGACTTAGATAATGGAAATCACACTTACGATTGCTCATTCCAAAAGAAATACCCGTGAATGTTTTGGTAGTAGAACGCCAGCCATTAAGATAATGATGATGGTATTTGCGACGATTAGAACGATGAGGATTTCAACAGAAGCAATAAGGCTGAAGACTGATAACTCTTCTGAGTGTTTCTCATAGCATATCCTATAAAAGATTTACTATATACAACATTGTATATTTCAAATGTAGTTTTTTAATTAATACGAATAAAGATAGAACTAATGGAACCTGTTGGCCGCCTGCCACTACTTAATAAGTAAATTAAGTAAGCAAATTAAATATTTAAATGAATTATTTTGTAAATGGTTATGTTATATATATCCATTATTTTCTATAGAATTAAGGATACCAACACACACACAAAAAACAGAGACGTGTTATTTGAAAATCGAAACTGGACAACAAAATAGAGAAACAAACTTATTAGTATGTTTTATATACCCTTCCCTATATATTCAAATGTTGCAAACCCATAATTTGTAACACTTATACAAGAAAATGAAGTATTATCCAAATCTCTATTAAATTCAAACGAAGTTGTAACTATTCTGTATTTAAATTATAGTTGAAACACATATTAAACAACAGTCATATGCAAAATTATTATTTCGGTAAAATTATATTTTATACATGTATTATAATAATAATAAAAAGATATTTACTTTCAAATTTAATCTAAACTTTTTCTACGCAATCACACTACGCTTATTTTATATTTAGCAGAAGTTTTTCTAAAATAAAGCTGTAGCTAATTGAAAAATAAATAATCTCAACGTAGTCTGCTTTGAAATAAATTCATAATTTAAAAACAGATGTGAATGACTGAATAAAAGTAGTAAGCTAAAGTAAAAATTAATCGTTGAAAGATTGAAATTTATTTCTTTTTGCGTCAGATTCTTCTATTTAACTAAAGCTAAGTGCATGAGTCAATAAACTTTAAAAAAAAGGAATAGAACCTATCAAAAACAGTAAACCATCTTTTACTTTTTTAATTGACCCCATACCACACTAAGTCAAGCACCATGTAGGCATTGAGAAATGCAAGAGGAGCATGGCCAGTAAGTAGGGTAGCATTGTAGCGCATACGTAGATGCCGCTCGTGACCGGGACGTGATATTGTTGTACAGTCGGTAGGCTCATATTTATGCAGTCAAACACAACATCAATCATTCTAATGAGCCTGCGCAGTAGCCGCCGGCGGGAGCACGCTGTTACTCTGTAGTGACGTACTTAGGTCGAAGTATCGATATCGATGATTTTTAACTGATGCAACTGGATATATCTTTTACTGATATTTAGAACATGCTATTGTACACATTGAATTTAAGTAGTACTACCAACTTGTGATCCAGTAATAATAATTACATTATAGTGGACGGAAGGTGTTTGTAGCCCTCTGGAAGAATATTTACGGAGTGTTACTAGGCGCCTACTAGCCAGAGTGTAAGGAAGTTAGCACCAAATAAGCTGTTGTGTCGAGGTGAGTGGTTTTAGTAGTGTTTTGGTGATCGCGGTTGGTTACAGTTCAAAGGAGGAGAATTTTCCATTGATTCATCAATGTAGCGGACGAAAGGATGTTTTTTTACGTTGTTAGAAACAGAAAGTTTTACAATACTCCTGAGCACCCACTTCACCAGAGTTTAAATATATTTTTTTAATATTAAAAAATTATATTTAAACTTCCGTGGCAAGTCGCTTCATTTCCGTCGTGTTCAACCGATTGCATTTGTTTCGGCGATTATGGACAACGCCATCTGTCGCTAGTGTATATTATCATTCCACCACAAACTTGACACTTCATGGGAGACGAGGAGACACAATTCCTCGAAATTTTTATTTCAATTCACGGTGCATTAAAACGAATCACCAGCATTAAGCATTATGGTTCATTTGATGCCAATATCCAGTTTTGGAAAGAATAGTATTGTAGTATGCATGAAACGTGCCACTGAAAGTGCTGATTTTCGTACTAGTCCAGAATTCTGTAAGAAGGGGCGTTGTTTGCACGCCATTCAATTCTATCAGGTATTATTACATCACGATAACAAAGAGACAGACTATGGCAGCTTAAGGACAACACCAAAACATTAATTTTCGGATATAGGGGACGCCGATGAGTACTTCAAAATGCAATATTACATTCTTCTCAATAACGATGTACCAACAACGCTTTCAGCACTTTCACAGCTTACGATACGAATTTACAATATTTTCACATAAAACAATATTTATGAAAGTTTTCAGTTGCTTAAATTCGAAACAAATTTTATATAATTAATAAACATATTCTAATAGCGGTAAGCTGTTTATACTAATACAATATTATAACATTTTTTTATTTGTAGTAAATATATATATATATATATATATATATATATATATATATATATATATATATATATATATATTATATTTATTTATGGTACGATTTAAAACGTAACCATTGAGGCAATATAATAATTACACTTTTGAACTTAATTTTTGTATAAAGCCGAAGATACTTTGAAATTAAAATATTTATCGTCTTCTGTAGACTTTGTTCTTGTGTCTATATCAGCGAAGCCATTTTTATAAGATAATATATACTCAATAAATATCTTGGTAATTAAATAAGTAATTCTTCATGTGATTTTCGTATATGTATTAAAATAAGGAAAATTGTTTGCTAAAGAAGTGATTATAACAGATCACTTATATGTCGATGAAAAACTATGATTTACTTTTTGCACATTATTTTATTATTATTATTTATTTTTTTTTTTGCACAAATTATTTATTATATCGCATAAAAATTATTTATTTTTTGCACAATTTACGATGATATAAAATATTATCATTATAGAAAGTATCGATATTTATTTAATATCGATCTTATGCACCTTCGGATTGCAGTGATATTCAACTAACAAGTTTAGTTACGGCGCAAAGAAAGCTGCCCGGAGCGCGTCCGACGCTATTCACAAATTGGCACGAGCTAGGCACGCGCTCTACCTTCTTGTGCAAGAAAATATTATCATCGTTTACTGGTACACAAAATTAAACTTTGTGCAATCTTTATAAAGTCCATATTTGACGATCGTGTATTCAAACATAAGGCAAGACTGCGAAACGAAGTGTTGAATCTGAATGGACCATGGAAAAAGAGTTTCGATGTGGAACCCAAAAAATAAATATTGACAAATATACAATATTTAAAACTGTGTTTACTATTTAATTATTTGTTGTTATATGTGAAATAAATCCATAGCGAACGTTTTAAGCATACAATATTTCACGGTGCCCACTATTGAATTTATATAAAATGATAACTACCGGCCCCTTTTTTAATGAAGCAATATTGTATTTTAATATATTTGTGTTATATTTCTTCAAAAGTCTAAGCCACAAAGGTTTCCACATCAATCGTAAATTAACACATTCCAAGTTAATATGTAGCCAATTTTCGCAATTTGCATTTACTTACTAATGCAAACAAACAGACTAATACATAACTTATTGGTAAAACTTGCACCCACCACTGTAAATCATAAAAAAATTAACATAGTATGCTAAATATTTTTTTGTTATTGTAGACTATTTATTATTGTGGTATTTAGGTATTTTTTAAATTATTTCCTTTTGTTACTCTTATCGATCATTTCTAATGAACATTCAAGTTTAATGTCTTTAATATTAAAGTTTAGTTTATAAGGTTGTTAATAGTTTTAATAGCAAATTTAGATTTTATGTTCTACAACATAGTCTTCACAACAAGTCCTGAACATAGGCGGTGAATGACGCGCTCATAAATTGTCATTAACATACGATCACCGTGATATGCGGGTGCCGGCGTTGCGTCACGTTGTTTTACGAGTAATTTATGAGGACTCGTTAATTAGATTTACGTCGCCAGCACTTTGGAAGCCAATTATTGAAACCCATCTGTTTGGACGCTACGAGTGGAAAGTTTGTTCAAGGATAGAAAAATTAAAGTTCAAAAATGGGTGTCTTGCCTCGTGAATAAATTAGTTTGTTTTCTCTTTGTTATATAGCATATACGAGGAGAAAACGAGTAGGCGCTCTATCAGAAAACAGATAGTCAACGCCGTCCATGAAAATTCGCGACCCCAATGGACCATTGCCAAGATCAGACCAGGTGTTACTAATGCCTTGCCGACCTCTTGGGAAGAAATAGGATATCTAATGGACGTCTTGACTGCCTGATCGGCGCACTTGCTAATGATCCTGACCAAATATCTAATACCCATATTACAAGCCTCATTGCTTAGTTTGAGATCAGATGGTACTGTGTGTGTGTGTGTGTGTATGTGTGTCGGAGGATATCGTTAATATTATTATTTTTTTTTATTAATGGAGAGGGATAGGGCTGATAGAAAATGAAGACGGGAAGTGGTTCGCTGAAACTCTCAATCACTGAACGAAATTCAACAGCGGAAGGCGCTACTTTACCGTTTTCTTTGAGAGTATGGTATTACACCGGCAGGCCTCCATTTTTGTACTACGTCCAAGTTGGCCACAATATGGCTCTACCACAGCAATTGAAGAAGTATATCACATTCAACTAGTATATTTATGTACCACATTTAAAAAGTATCTTAATATCTATCAAATAACGTTTGAAAGCAGTAGGCGTATATCAATTAATGTATCGTGTTCTCAAAAACATAAATTAAACTTTTCAAAACAATTTGCTCAGGCGAAGCGGAGATATGATAGCAAGCTCACAGTTTCGACTTTTTCATAAGTGCTGATAGTGTCAGGGTGCGTAATAATCGAAGCAAAGCCAGTCACGCCCCTGTACAAAGGAAAAAGCTAACGAACGACTTACGAAGAATATTGTACCTTAAATTTGCATCGGATGCATCAATCCACTACAGGGGTGCACCCACTAGTAATTTTTTTATAAGGGATTTGCTTGCAACACCCTCTAAACTAGGCCAGAACAAATGAGGATCTTGCGTATATGGCAAAATCTCGATATTTTTGTAGGAAACCTCATAAAATAAAATATCCAATAATGACTGAATTTCAAAACACAACGGACTACCGCTTTCCAGTTGTTAGTTTGACAATATAATTAAGAATTATAAAAATTATAGTAATTGCGTTTATCATCTAATCTCAGTAATAACCAAAATATTCATAAATATAATTGTAAAAAATACTAGAAATGTTGTATGCCGATAGGATAGGAAATTGTATATTTTGTTATACATTTGTTAATATTTTTTGAATTAACTTTATAAGGATTAATCACTCCCGTATTAAAAGCGTTTAATTCAAATTTGGAAAAATGTTATATAATATCAAATTGAGAAATCGATTATTACTTTATCCAATTACCTTCAAGAAATTAATTCGTATAACGAACTGTATATTAAGAAAACAAATAGTTTTACTCAACACTTCTATTATGCTACTAACGTTATTAACTTTTTAATTATGTTATTAACATAGTTAATATTTACTACAAAGTGTACTTAGATAATCACGATTAATAGCTGTCTTCTTTCTCTTTCTTTATTTTTCTTTTTCTCTCTAATACTCTGCCGCATAACACCAGCTGCAAGGCCACACCGATGACTTATTACTTATAAGAATACAGCGCGCGCCTCCCCTGCTTCCTGTTAGTCCCAATTTCCTGCACCATTTTACGAAATTAGTCCCAAAACGATAATTAAAGTGTTACACACAAAAAAACCGAACGAATCGAACTCTCGTGAAGAGAGCTCCATGCAATGAATATGTTTTCTACGACGTTTTTTTTTTTCATCTGACCCAAAGTTTATTCGTGGTAATTGAAACAACAGCAAAACTAAGATTTTACACACAATATTGAGAGATTTGCCATGTCATTTTAAGACTATAAACTTCTTATAGATTTTCCTATAATCTATACATAAACATCTGTATTTTTTTCTTTTATGTTTCCAAAATTTTAAACTCAGTAGTTCCGCAGATAAGTGGGGAGCATTCATTCTATGTTGATCACTGTTAATATTCATCTATTTTCTTAAATAACTAAAATTATTTATTTTAAAACTAACAATAAAAAAATAAAATACATGTATTTAAAAACCTCACAACGAGCCCTTTCATTTAATATGTCGTACAGTTCAGTTTGTAAAACTTTTTGTTATGTTATTAATTTTCCAATTGTCAAATTGGAAAATAAATTGACGGCATTCCAAAAACCAACCAACCCTAATTATGTTCACAAAAATTAATGAAATTCACTTACATACATTACGTACTAATATTTGGCTCACATAAATTTATACGTGTATCGACTTTTAGAGTTAACCGCTCCAGTAAATTCGAAGAAAAGTAGCTATGAGAAACGGACAGACAAACACACGAGTAATCGTATAAGTGCTCCGCTTTTTTTATTCTGACACAAGGAAACCTACAAGCGAAAACCGATAGATACTTCTTCTTTATGTAAACGAAACCGGATCAATGTTCTCGTTGCAATTGTTGATGACAACATTTCTTACAACTAACGCGAGACAAAGGAATTCCAGCATCCAAAATTTCAGACAAAAATCAAGGTCTAATTAGTCATTTCTTCGCATCTAAATCTGGTGTATCAAACTAAAAAAAAAACAATTTTATAAGGTTAATTTATTTTTAAACGTCGCTCGGCCCGCGACGCCCCGACCTCGGCTGTCCACTCGCCTCCAGGCGGATGGCGTACGAAATTAATTTGTCCTTATTTAGAATCGTAACAGATCGGCAACGTGTCGGTGAATTTATCTAGTCATAATGACACGCCGGAGACTAAAATCGAGAGCTGAAGTTACATTTTTTTTTGTCACATCAAATCATAACTCTGGCTCAATCAAAGTCGGTCACAATTTATGATTTACCTATTAGACGGAACCGGCTTCGAAGTTCGATAGCTCTAAAAGTGACAGTTAAATTTATTAGTTCGGTTTCGAAGAAATCGACCTAAATAAAACAAAATCTGAATAAAGTTTGAAACATTTTTCATTATTTCCTTGAAGTACATGTTTCTCTGAAAAATTGTCTCGCTTTGTTTCTGAAACTGGCATGCCAAGCGACTTGAATAAAAATAAAACGACAAAAAAATGTAGTGAACGTAAAGCATTTTTTAAATAGTGTAAGATTTGCTAAGCTACCTTGAATCGTTTCTGAGGTGCTATAGCCAGATGTAAATAAATCTCGACTCGATAAATTCGCGTTTATCTCTATTACCTATCGAAATTCAAGAACGTTATTAGTACTTATGACAGTCAAAATGCGTTGTATGATGTACAAGCGTACATTTGCTTATAATTAGATAATGAACTTTGCATCTGGTGAGTAATTAGCATAAATTTGTCTGTGAGTTATTTTTGAGTGTCAACAAAATGAATAATTCCACAAAATCCGACTTGTCTTTGTTGAGCCGAAAAGGGATGTATTGTTTGAAAGCCTATTCAGTCACACTAATGATCAATGCATAGAATGAAATGACCATTATAAAACCATTTTGATTCGAAATGTATTATGATAAAAAGCATCATTGAAAGATGGAGAGCAATTGATTCTGGGCTGCGCGCGACGGCCCATTACCATACCTTATAATTAGACGATATCAGCCCGCGATACCGTGGCGGCCTCTTGCGAAACTTGTCCAGCTTCTAAGGGACCATATCGATCTGTGAGCCTTTAGAAAAGGGCTTATCCGGTAATGACATTTATCGAAATGTAAGCTCAGCATATAATAAATATAAAGTCGATTTTATAGTACTCGTGTCGACCTATGATGTCTTTAATCCGCCGTTTGAATACTAACACTCTAACGTGTAAAAGGTCAGAAGTGATCAGTCAAGTTGGAAAGTCTTTGAGCTGTATTACCTGTACGCAAAGAGTTGAGAGTTAATCGAAGCGATCGCAAAGGCGTTTCTCCGGGTGCTCTATATGCGGTAGGATCAGGATGCTGCAACGCCCGGACGCGGGTCTAATTACTGCGGCCGCTCGTTGCAAAATTCACGTAGTATTTTCGCACCAGCATCGTAGCCTAGGGGTATAGTTGCGCTGGCCTTTGTTCAGTGAACACCGACTAACGATTTGGGTGTGCCCCCGTACGCTACCATTGACTAATATGTAATACAACGAACAATTTATTATTTTATCTGAACGCGGCGTTTGTAATTATTCTTTGATATTTCTTATGGATTGCACTCGGGCGGTTCGAAAACGTTAAATAATAAATTATGGAGAATACATAAAGATAAAAACAATGTGTTCGTGACCTTATTTGATACGAAATATTAAGTGATTTAATTCATCGTTGCGGGCACGTTCCGCGAACAAGTCAGGGGCGTGCGGTCGACATGTGGCTATTGGGATAATTAATATTACACAAGTCTTGATTATCAATTGTATGTTATAATTTAAACTCACAACTTTATTGTTCATGTAACACTTTCATATTTATTTGAATGCTGACCTTCGTAACGATTAGAATTAGGAGTCCGCCCGACGTGTAAATATATATTCTCCGATTACTATTGCTAGAAAAAAAATCAACGCCTTTAAGGACTTGGTGTGTCCGGTGTGCATCGTCTTCGAGCCATTTTTTTTTTTTTTGGTACATACATTCGTTTAAAAAATTTCTAAAATATAGCTTTTAACATGTTCACAAAAATAGTCACTTATGATACCGCTTCTTATTCCAAACCCGATCATGATACTAGTGTATCAATTTTGTTATGGATCACAAACTTGATTGTATAAATACACTTCATTCGAAATTAATGAGTTATGATCAAAAAATATAAGCAGACTTTCAATATTGTAAAAGTAAAATTAACAAATTCAAATACGAATTATTCAGTAAACATTAATTATTACTTAACATTTAAACCTGAAGTACGTATTGCAAAAATTGTCTATGAGATAAAAAATTAAACACATATATATTCATACGAATATATATTTGTTTTATTTTTAAATTTGTTTAACACAAACGAATTTGTGAATTTAAAAATATTTTAAATTTATTCGTTTGTGTTTTCGGCTATCAAAATTCGGCCTATCAGATTAATTTTAATATTTGTATGTGTCATTTCTCAAAAGGTACTTCTTTGTGCATATGCTATTTCTGCTTTAACACTTCATCAAAATCAATAATAGGGACATCATCTTGAAGATTAGTTTCACCGCCAATTACAAAGAATAAACGATTGGCACGGATCAACTAGTAATATAAAATAATGAATCGATTATTTTCATTAGTATTAATCAACACCGCAATAAATTCATAAGCCTTATGACGTTAGGCACAATCCACTCCTGGCATACACTCCTCAATACAGATTTTTATCAACAGTTAACGTCCCAATGGAACATTTATTGAAGTGAAACTTCTTTATCGGCGTATGGGAGAAATTTTATAGCAATGTAACGTTTTTCTGTTACGCGCCATCTTTATCTGTTACGCGCCATCTTTATCTGTTACGCGCCATCTTTATTTCTGGGTAACATTTTTCCGTTACGCGCCATATTTATTCAATGTTATTAATGTCATCGTGGCATAAACATAATTGTTACTAAGGCCACCTGTCACATATACTTTCTGTCAACACCCTAGATCTATTTACAGTTTGTATATATTACATTTTCCTATTATCTAAGTTGAAACCTTTTCAACCGACATACATGAACTATATCTCACATTCTTTCATTGAGTGACTTGATTTTATATGTAGCGTTCGATAATTTTCCTACAATTCTATATGGCCCTTTATAACATCGCATTAATTGAAAAGTTTTACCTATCACCCTTCTAGGTACATATACCATTACCAAGTCTCCTACATGACACTCTGAACATTTCTATTTCTGAAACTCAGTAGTGACGTGAAAAATAATATTTCAATTAAGTGATTAGCGAAAAATTTTATAAAGTTATTGGCAAAAGAATAAAAGATATTTATTCTAATTCCAGTGGATTTCTAACAGAAGTAAGTAATAAAACCTTTTTTCTAATACATTCAAGACGTGGGTGTGATTACGGTATTTATTTTTTTAAGGTTATTTCAGGTTAACCTTAGTTTTTGATTGTAAATATCAGTGAGTTAAGCCATTAATTACAAAAAATATATAATAACGATAACAATAATAGTAATGATTCTATTATAATTAATGAAATGCTATAATCTTAGTAACAGAAAGGTGAAATAATTGTATTATTTTTGTATCCATGTCTATGATAATAAAAGCCTTTTGCATAAACTTTATCTAATTCTTAAGCTTTATTCAACCAATTTCTGTGAAGTTGTAAATTTATGACATCAATTTATTATTTATTACAACAATTTATGACAAATTTATGACATCATTTCGAAAAATGATGTCATAAAGAAGTTTCACTTCTTACGTGTGTACACTAATACACACACATTTTTGTTTATTTGTTATTGAACTATTATTAATACTCCATTAGAATTAAATTCTTCTAACACCTTACAATATATATATATTTGTTCATAACCATCAATCGTTAATAGTCATCAGTTACTTGTTATTAAGCTTGAATTAATATAGTACAAACAAATTAAACTGAAGATATTGCAGTCACTAATTAAATAAGAGTATACAACCTCTAAAAAATTACATCTCATATATTGGATATGTTGTTGACAAGGAACATTAACCCGCAAGAATGTAAGGCAACATGCATACTAATTCCGGTAATCAATCACCAGATGTCTCATGTGAGGAAACCGCCAGGCCCGAATACCACTTTCGCCGTTTGTGTGTGGTCGCCGCGTCATGAGCTTGCGTTATTATTACTCTATCGCCATCGCTTATGGACGATATTTACGTCGTAGAATGGGCGCACACCGCCTTCCGACTCGCGCTATGCACATCTGCTGGAAGATTCTGCTATTTTTTTTTTAGTATTACGCAATGAAATTTAACGAAAAGTGTCTTTCTATTCGTTCGTCTTAATAACCTAATGGAGCTTCAATATAAAATCAGTATTTTCAAATGTATCAATGTACATTGATACTTTTAAAATAAAATATTAATTCCACAGTAAGATTCAATTCAAAAATTATCCTATTTTGTAATGCAAAATACGCAGCTTAAATTTAAAACTATCGTTCTTCAGATTATCTATATCTCTATTCTATATCTATACTTCTGTATTACAAACATAGGCTTATATCTAAAAATTAAAAATTTTAATAATTTCCAACATAATACGAATGCAGCACAAAAATCTCATATAATAAACATACAATTTGGAGAGCAGGAATTACTACTGAACACATCGAATGTTTTTCATCTAGTCGCAATGCGTTTTGAACTGTGAAATAATTGAAGAAGAAGATCAGCCACTCAATCCGAAATTATATAGAAGAAATTGAGGAAAATAGCTACACAATAGATTTCCTGCAAAAAGCATGACAAGTAATAGTGATAAGGCAAAAGGACTTAAGACGCAACAAAAAAGAATAGCAAAATCGATTTCATAGCGTCTTCAACGATTAAATCGGCAAAGTTTTCTATTAGCAGAATTGCGCTTGAGCGGGTACCAAAAGACACCTGTCTGGTCGTTTATGACGCAATGTAATTACGAAGATTGTTTTATGGCACGCTAATAATGAGATGTAATATTTAATGAGATAAAAAATAACAGGCTGGTCAATTTCAGGCAAATGCCAGTAATTCTACCTGAGGTTGTTTGATCAGGTTGCTGATTAGGTACCGTTGCCGACATTTATTGATCATTAATTGTGTAATTTTTGAAATAGCGTAATCCTTTGATGATGATGACTTTGCACACGGCGACGAGAGAGTTTAAATATGTGACAAAATTTCACAAGCAATTATCTATAACACTGATTAAGAGCTACAGAAACTGAAAAAAGAAAACAGTATTATAGGCATATTTTTCGTTTAGTTTATTTCGAATATTATACTGAGTTAAAAAAGCAGGTCATTTTTGAAAAGGTAACCATGAATTTAGTTTTAACGTTGTTGGTTGCGCCGTAATTTTGGTTGGTGCTTTGTCTTGCAGTGATGACACACATTCCATCCTTGTTGTCATCATTGCTTATACCTTTTCCATATTGCACCCCCCTACTCTCTCACATAGTAGTACCAATCCAACCGTAATTCGCAATGGACTTTTCGCGAATTCCGCGCCTGCGCCGCTACACAATAATCAAACGAGTAAGAGGAAAAGGTGGTGGCCACTCGAAGGATATTGAAGTACTGCAGATGAGTCCTTTCTATTTTCTATCCTTTTTGAGTATGTCATTATTGTAGAACAAAATTTTTCCAACCAGCGCAATTCGCCGCACCAGTTGTCTTTACAAGTAGTGTCTTTAAAAATAAGAAAAATTAGAGGCAGTTTTTTAAATAACAAATATATCTTCTGTAAAATTCAATGTTACAGACAATACTATTGTCAAAACATCTTTTTTCATATTTTTTGGAAAAAAAATGGTGACACTTAATATCAAGTACCCCACTCTATTTTTTAATATAAATTGACTTATTTTGATGTAGGCTTCAGTATAATTTAAATCCATCAATCAATTAATCATAATTGATTGATGGACCTTATTGCTGTAGCACAAACTTTTTTCAAAAGTAAAAATTTTTTTCTATTTTTATTTCGGTTTGCAATTAAAGCGTGTTTTATTTTAGTTTTTTTTTTTTAATTGAATTTCATTTCTCAGTTTTTAGTCTCAAATCGATATCAATAGTATTTATAATCAAGTGCCTCGTTCTCAATGTATCTTACGCGTGGTAACGATTTTATGTTTGTTTCATTCCTGTTTACCTTTCCATTTCATCTAACGCTTCACTATTACATGGAACTTAGTTTTTCAATTGTATTCCGTTGACCTTCCGCGACTTAAAGCTAAATAAGCCTGTCCGGCAGCAAACAACCGAGAGCCCAGATAAATATAATAACTGCATAACCTACCGTACAGACTTGCATTGTGTGTACGGTTGATTCCCAACTCAGAACCAACGGCAGCTTTGATCTTTCAACGGTGCCATAGCTATATTTTGTTTCAATTTCCATTTTGAGCTAACTGAAGTCACATTAACACCATATTGGATACACAGTTCAACAACTTCAATATGCCCACTATAGATACTAATATTATTTGAAGAGCTGTTTCATCATTTAAATTAGGCGTTTTGATATTTGCGCGACCTCTCTATAGAATATCTGCTATTTTTTTTAATTAATATTTTTTCTAAAATTTTGTCAGAATTTTTATAAATTCTAATTTAATTTAAAATTTCAAAATTTTTACACATTTTGGTATTTCCATTTTTTTATTTTAAGATGCCGATTTACTTCATAAATTTACCTTTGAAACTTTTCTTCCAAAATTATGAAATTGGTGTATTTTTTCTTTATTTTTTTATCTTAATATTTTACAAAATTTTAGTAACTCAAGTTTTTATTCAATTTTTTTTTCTCAAAATGCATAATAAAGAACTATTGTATTGTCATCGGTCTTTGAAAAACGTGAAAATTTTCAACATAATCGGACATCTGGAAATTAGTGAAAATTACGCTCAAAGATTTCATTACATACAAATAAAGCTAATGAAAGCATGTTAATAAGTATCTTACACATTTTTTTAGTGAAAAACATAGCTCAAATCAATTTTTTCATAATAGTCTTTAACAATTTGATCGATTTATCAACGTACAAAAAAAAAGAGAGTGTCTCAATTACTAACCGTAAAAATAAAAAATAAATACAAGATAATTGAAAAAGAAATCGAGAAATTTTCACACAATAAAATTTTATATCGAAATCCACCACGCTCACCGAAGTGTGGGAAGCCGTAAAGTGTGAAAATTGCATGGATACTAAAACATAACACGGTCGTACGGCGCCGGTGACGAGCGCTCGTCGTTACATTATGCGACCTCGCATCGGGACAATATCGGATGTCAGAATAACATCGGAGATACCGCGTGTTCATACATTCTCTTACTTTTTAGGCGATACCAAATGAGATGCATTAAAATGTCATAAAAAATAGAGTTAAAAATTATCGACGATACTATGCGCGATGTTGTTTCCATATTCCTACTTTATCGAGACATGTACATAAAATTACGTGTTTAGATTAGTCTACAATTTAGAGATTATTAATAGAAACATAAATGAAGTTGTTAAAAACTTATTCCGGGTCGATGCAGCTTTAGCTCACACCATACAAAATTAAATAACAATTATATTTTAAACACGGAATTCGTTTCGACTGTATTTTATTAGTCTTTATTAAAATTTCCGTTACTTACAAAGAATATGCCGATATAAATTATAGGAACATTTTCAGGTTTTTAATAATAGAAATTTTACATAAGACTATACAAATGATACTATATCGCTCTTGATAACGACTGCGTTAAAGAAAACTTTACAACAACCCGTATGTAACACTCAAATATATCATAAATATTATGATTTATACAAGACGTCAAATTTGCGTGGTTTCGTAATAACGTTTGGACGTACATACAAAGAACAACCGTCATACATTTATGTCATAAAAAAATCATTAAAGTTTTAATGTCGATTCCACCTTGAACCCGTCGCTACCCTCGATCTCTCTACTCAACACTCGTTCTTGTTTCCACCTCAGTCCTGAAACAGATACGGAACGTGCTTACTACTCCAAATTCGACCCCAGTTTTAGTTTCAATTTACCTCCCAATCCCTGTGTCATTACAGATCAATAATGTTATTATGACGTGAAAAATTCATTTACTGTCATTGAATCTCTCAGGACTTTTCACGGTTAGTCTGTGCTTCTCCTCTTTTCACATGGATACAAGATCTTGATGGTATACGTTATTTACTTTTAAATGAAAAGCCTACGAAACTACAGAGTGCAATAATCTACCATCTTTCATATAATATTTGCTCATGCCTTTTTCTTGCATTGAATGCAAGATTGCATTGTACGCTGTGACATCTGCTATAAATTCAGCAAACCTTACTGCAAACACAGAATAGATTGCACTTATGAAAATATGTCTACATATTATAGGTACATATTTTAAACAACATGGTCCGACCTGTCCCCTTCAGTCACTGCCACTGGCTGAAGGTTGAGCGATGATGACCTGGTCTCATATACATCTGATTCTCACCATTTTCGCTTTTTAGTTCAACCGCCCGCAATTCCGATTCTGTCTGCTTGACGCTTACGATAAATGTTTTTTAGAATCAATGGATGCTTTAACATCTTCCTACAAATGTCATTTGTAGAAAAGTTTCGTGATATAAATTAATTGGATTTTAATTAGAATTTAATTACACTTCACCTAAACATTCACACGTTTCATATGTATTTATTAAGACCCTACATACATAAATTGATTGACATCACAACATTCCCTAAAAATATTTTTATAATATCTCCAAAACTCTACTATACATTTTTTGCTATTAATACTATTATATTATTACTTATCATTTGAACCAAAGGCGGGGAAGAAGCAATACCGTCCTATTTCGAAATATACACGTACGAAGTAGCGGACATAAACAGTTTAGTATAATCGTATTATTTGGTACAGAATCCCGCAAGGAGGAAGCCACGACCTTAGTGTTCGCACCAGATGCTATATTAATTTCGCGTGCGCCATAGAATTTCCTGTTACTACTCGATCTGGCCTCTACTACTTAATTATATTTATACGCAATCCGAGTGACTTACAGTTTTCAATGTACATACGACTTCTATGCTTGTATGACTTAGCGCATTAGCGTTATTATATATTTAAACAAATATACCTTCGCTATGTTGTGAGGTATGTAATCCGATAAACAATAAATGGACCTTTATCTACTTGGTTGTTATATCAGTTTGCAGGATTTCCATAAGAAAACCAGATGTATGAGACCACAAGCTAAAAATAGAACCATAAAATAATTCCTCTATTGAAACTTATCGTAAAATAGGATTCTCTAAGTTTATGTTTAAGCGAAACCGTAACTAGTGAAATCTCCCGGATGCCAGCGAGTTCGAGCCGACAGTCGAAGTCAAGACAGTAACGGGTTCTGCAAATCGTACGCATGCGTTCAAACCTCAAAATTAACTATTATTGGGCATCAAACCGAGATTTAAAAAACGCCATTTACGTAATAAGTTCCCAGCCGGACAAATCGTTAGCGAGAAAATCATATTTTACATGAACATTTAAGGGGCGCAATCGCGAAGCCGATAAACACTTTAATTTTTCGGATATTAAAACGGAGGTGATAACTGACAGCCGCGTTTACAGGCCGATGTACGGCGACGCCGCCCGCGCGGCTCGCGTACCCGAGATCGGCCACAGCAAACGGGCCGGGCCGCGCGGGGTGCACCACCGAAAAACGTGATTTACAACTACATTTAACCGGAGCAGAGCGGCGGTCGGACTCGCCCCGATATTAATATCGACATCGGCATCATTAAGGAATTCCTTTTATTGCGAGTTTAAGTAATTCCGCTCGCCGATCGGCTTTAATAAAGGTACCTTTCTCCGTGGTTTCGCAACGTCGCTCGTCGCCCTTCTTTTTATTTAAAGCGGTTTTAATGCGGCGGACGATTTACGTCCGATACACTAAGGCGCCTCGTACGGACAGGAGTCGGTTGTCGGACCAATTTTCGCTATAATGTTATTATATAACATTAATGATATTTTAACATAAATATTATTTAATATTTCATTGGGTTGATTAAAAAAAAATGACATATATTTAACGTGATAGTTTATGAAACACAATGTAAAATGTTTTCGTTGTGTTAGTCGATAGGATCTTCTTTTTGCTGTACAGAAATAATTATCGTAAAATTGCATGAAGATGAGAAATAATAAAAGCCTTTTTTTTATTTAATATATGGGACCGGTTAAAAAAGTGATTTGAGATATTTTTAAAGAATATAAAATATATCATATAACTATTGAAATATTCACCTAAAGTGTGCTTTAAGCAGCGCTATGCATCCTATGCATTTCTTTCAGAAACGCTTGGGTTTTTATATTGAGCTTCAGGTGTGTTCGCTATGAAATCTAAAAGTCGGATCATCAATATTTCTCATAAGGAACATCTTCTATCTCATCTAATACAAATATTAATTTACGTTATGTCAATAGTAATATTATTTGACATTTCTAACCAAAAAAAGCTCTTTTAACTATCAAAAATTCTAATTAAATAAATGGAATATTACCCGACAAAAATACACCTTCTCCTTCAGCACGTTTATATATTAACCATACATTCAGTGGATATCTGGAGGATATAAATAAAATTATAGTCGTAGATCTAATAACAAAAAAATTGTCAACATATATTTTAGATAAGGTCATACATCCAAAAACAATTTTATCGAACACCTCAAAAGTCTACTCACCATTTGCACGTTGAGAGAATCATCTCTTATTATAGTAGGTTTTCTTATGTTCGTCAAGATTCATTGCAACCACATGTGTTCTGTCAAGACAACCATCGACACCGATTATTGTATATTCCAAATGAAATCTTTAAAAATTATGAAGATTTTAGCCGCCTTTTTCTGGTATACGTATGATACCTGCAATATGTAATAATGGATAATAAAAGACACTCTCTCTTAAGAAGTTCAACCTGCCCTAGTAAAGGGTAAAAGATATGTATATATTGAAGACACTTTCGTGATGGAGTGCTCTGGTAACTTGATCACAACTATAGACACAGTGGATTACGATAAATTTACTGATTAGCCCACAAGACTTGGATATGATCCTTTAGCGCAAAACAATAATGCTATCAAAATATAAATAAAAATATTGTGAGACAAAATTATCTACAGCAAAATTCATAAGAACATTCACAAATAAATCCATTCTGTGCTTCCTTACACATCTAATTGGTTTTAGTAATAAAGGGTCTAATTCGGCAATTAATTTTCTTGTTGCTGCCTTTGTCAACCAAGACGACACGTTGCACGACTTGTTCTTCGTCTCCTTTTTGCATTCTTTATATCCACTGTGTGGTCGCTGTGATAGATTCCATCACAATCTCAAACTCATCTTCATACAGTCTAGAGAATCCAATTAAGGAAAAAACCCCGCATATATTTAATATGACAACAAAGGAATATGTTTACATAATAAGTAATTCACACTTATAGGGACGCGCCGGGATGTACTGACCAGCAGGCCGTAGACTTGATATCGATTGAATCGCATCACTATTTAACTGAAAAGCGAAAACGTTGGTTTACGTAATTTTGACATAATTACGATAGCGACTGAATCATAATAATTTTGCGGAGTTGGGCTGCTCTCGCATGAGCTAGCTTCGTTTAAATTATGTGGGCGGGTATATGGAAGCAGAAATTGTACGGTTTCTATTTCGTTTTGTCTCATTAAACAAAAAAAAAGTACATATCCTAAAAGTACCTTAATAAGTTCACTCCTATGAAATCAGAATGACAAACAATATTCTTTTATCATAACATGTATTATAAATTATGTACAATTATAACTTAATTTTTTTTTCGCATAATGTCAAACTCATAAAAAGTATAGTTGTCGATACTTAAGTATTATAATCATAATCATTTAGATAAGAATATTAAGTATTTAGATAAGAAGTTAATATTGTTAACTTTGAGTCCCTTGTATTTGTTGCCTTTTAACGAGATATATTTTTAAACGTCTTCTCGTTATTTTACAGTGTTTTTCGTACTCAATAATGATAACATAATGTACCCCTTTTTGTTTTTGTTATTTATCGATGTGCTCTACAATCTCAGCCCCCATTTTCAACTAACAAAGTTCTGTATTGATACGCTGCCCTTAATGAGCTGCCAAAAAAATATCCCAAACCGATTTTAGTCTGTTTTCGACGAAGGATCGTCGGAATTTACGGTCTGAGAAACTGATATTTTAACCCAATCAAATGGTATACTTTTATACATATAGGGGACTCGTGATTGAATAAACATGTGATTTATCTATTTTGACATACTTTATTTTGAATATCTGTTTGTAATCCAGAAATAGTGACTTAATTATTCTTTATCTATTCTGCCTTATGTGTTTTAGAGATATTGTTCCCGAATGTCCCAAAGTACAATGTCTCTCACGAATCTTCTATACTTATACGTCAATATTATAACGTCCCGCTCAGAAAAAATAACGTTGAAAGTCATGAAATTCAGAAAGATATATTTTCAGTTCTGTTATTTCCGTTTTTCGAAAATCAAGTCTCCATTGGACGTTAAGAAGTTTTTCTGACCAGTTTCAGCGCGATGTCGTACGTATGTGTGTGTGTGTGTGTGTGTGTGTGTGTGTGTGTGTGTGTGTGTGTGTGTGTGTGTGTGTGTGTGTGTGTGTGTGTGCGTTTGAATGTATTTTTAGTTTACCATTTTTTAATAGTTCTAAATCACGTTACTGATTAATGACAAAATCTAATCATTCCTATTATTAATAAAACTTCTATTAATACTTTGATTAAATCGAAATCTTGTTTAAGAGACATAGTGAATGACAAATTAAAAAAAAAAAAGATAAAGTTGAATTACTTTTTTCAAATCAGCTAATGTGATGAAAATATATCGTTATTGAATTTTTTCCAAAATATTTTTTTAGTGTCTTGATTAATTGCTTTTAAAATTTAATTTCCTTTTGTGTTTAAATATTCCTTTTAACGCTGAAGGCTTTTTCAACATGCTCAAAAGATATCTTTGTCCGTAATATTTGATTTTTTTCAATTTCTTATATCTAACGGTTTTAGAAAAGGATTCTAACGATTTACTAGATGAAAAACTTAAAAATACCCAAATAAATTTTTCTTTCCTGAAGAACTCAAAAATTAAAACAATAATGTTTTGAGGTTTCAGAGAACTTGAAACACCAAAAAGTTTTGAGGCTGGCCAACCATTCCTCAGAATTTTTTAATCTATTAATTACATTGTTGCCCTGTCGATCAATAATAAGGTCAATGGTCAAGCACATAAAACACATGTGTTTATTATTATTATTATTTCACTTTATTTGGGAGAACAAACAGTTACAATATTAAAATTTTATATTAATGTATCATTACATAGTAGTCTTATACTGTAATCTGTGACATTATCCACAAGTACAGGCACAAATAATTGTAAAAAATTTGGTAGAACCAAATGTGCATGCCTTAAGCGCTCGTGCCATAAGTATGTTATTTAAATTAGAGGTTTATCATAACATATGAGCTTTTCACCAAAAATCCTCTTTTTTATTTTTTATTTTCAAATAGTTTTATAGTAAACTTGAATCGAAAAAAGGATAGGTAATTTCATATTTATTAGACATCACAATGCAAAATAAACAACTTCACGCTCAATCTCAGCCTCTATTTAAATATTTAAGCGAAATGGCGGATCAAAACATGAATAACTGCCATTCAAAAAATTCAATTACAGCTAATTGGTACTATATCAAATTGAGATTTTCAATACAGTTATTTACAATTGATTAATGATGAAATTGAAAAAGAAATTAAGTCTGAAAGTTAAATAGTTTTTTAGCTATCATGGTCACACCCAGTGTAGACGAGATTTTCAGGTGACAGTAGAAGCATACCTACGCTCGCGTTTAAAGCATGCAATAACAGAACTAGTTTATAAATAAATACAATAATCATTTACTTTCAGTTTGAAAATTTTTTATAAATTTCGTTCTTATATGAGAAATATGACAGCGAAAATAAATCGACGTCGAGGAAACGCTCATCATACACGTTCGTTATTCCAATCGCGGGAGCTCATTCGCCCGCATTAATTTAACACCTTAGAGGCAGAAAGAGTTAGTAAGGACGTTCGCTGTGATTGTGAGCAAGGCTGCGTGGGACACGGTATTACGTTGTCGATCAAGTTGAGTGCAGTCAAATTTGTTGGGACAAGTGTTAAATAAAAGTATTGCATCTTGCAGAATACGTTTCGCTCGCAACGAACTCGGAAAGCATTTATTTAATAGTGACGTGTACAAAACATGCTATTTGCAACATTTACAATTAACAATTTACGTTGAACTGACTCAATGTGATCACTATATTTCATATAATACGGATTCCAAATTGAGCTAGCATATTCCGGTGGTGGCCTTATCAATGATTTAAGAAGTACAAATAAGTAAAGGGGCTTTTAAATTGAACTTGTGTTGTGTATTGCGTTATGTACGCATATGCACATTCAAAATGAAAATAAATTGTAACAATTTTAATTCCATCCAGGAGAAATTATGAATAAATAACGATGTTTCATATTATTACTCACTCATGAAATTAATGTATATAAAAAACTTGGTACTTCGCAGGCGAATTGTAAAAACGACTATTTCACAGATTATTTACGTAATTGCTATTAAATGTCACCATAATTTCTATGAATCTAGAAATAGTTTGTCTAGAAATATGAAGACGCACCGTTTTAACTAAGCATTTATTTCTTTTATTTGTAGTTGTAATGAGTAAATTATTACATTGAATAAAAATCGACCATAAAAGAAACTAAAACTTATCAAATTCATACACTAAAATATGTTATGCAATTTGTTATTAGAAAAATAGTTCGCACTTCTTGTGGATTAGGTAATAAACTAAAAGAAACGTGATGATATATTGACGAAAAAAATTCTTACACCCATATTGGCACAAAGATTACTATAGTCATAAACCAAATATATTGATGGATTATAATCATTGATTTTATAGAACTACCCCTAACTCTCCTTATTTTTATAATATGTCATACAAAGCATAGTTTATTATACTTAGGTACACAAAACATGCACATATATTTCGCACATAGAAATCACTTCTAATGTAGAAATTAGATCTTTTAATATAATTTTAAAACCAAATGTTTTTATTAATTTTTATAATTTTTTTTAATTTTCTTTTTTTTTCATTTCAATTCACAATTTCAGGTCTATAAAAAATAAAGAATATTATTTAAATTCATTTTAATTTGCAGTTAAATAATATACATATGAATAAAAATAGGCACCAAGTATCATTCCAGTTGATATACCAACTCGTACGCCTTAAAGTAAAAATTTCTTCAGTTTTTCAACTCAGCCTCCTATGAAAACATATAATGATGTCCCAATTTCTTATTACTTCAAAACATACACCATTCTTATGCATAATTTCAACTAAATATGACAATAATAAAAATATATTCAAAATTAAAAACCTTACATAAGTATAGAATCTTAGTAGTTTCCTCTTCTGGGAAATAAAGAAATAAGTCAGCCGCTTCATAAAAGTATTATTATTATATTAAGATTATTCAAGTAGAAAAAATATGGGAAATTCTTTATACACTAACATATCCAACATTTGTTTACATGCAATACATCTAGAAACGGGCACTTAATTGCATGTAGGCATTTCAGGAATTCAATTATGTTACAACCTGTGTGTAACCGTTACTTAATTTAAATATGTAAATAATTTGACATATTCAAAACGACAAGCTTAAAAGTATGCTATTTTTAAAGTTTCATGGCCTTAAAATATTTTATTTCATGTGGTAATATTTCATGATATTTGTGTTATCATTTACAATTAGTCATATCCTGCTTGCGATTCGGAACCAGAACCGATGTTAAATTTGAACCTCTCTTAATCATTATCTATCTGGCTTCTATTAAATTATATAATTATTAATTACGTAAACAATTGTAAAACTTAGTAAGAAAAAGTTGAAAATGAATTGATAATTAGAAGAATATATTTTATTGCTACGCATCAACAAGTATACAATAGAAATTTAATCATTGTTTTGATTACATTGACATCACTGATTGATTACATTGCATTCGTTTAATATCACCGATTTGATACGAGAAAAACTTAAAAACTGCATTATTTAACAAAGATTGAATGCATCGACACGATTGCAACAAGACCAATTAGTAAATCTAGTTTGTCTTCGACATCATTACCGGTTTTACATAAACATCAATTATACCGAATCGACGGCAGTGCCACAAGCGCGGCCTAAGCAATCATTGCGGGTACAAGACCGCTCGATACTTATGCAAGTGCAATAAGTAGTCGACATGTGCTCCGACGAAACCGTACCAATTTGTTTTTCAAATTCCTTTACGAGAGATTGCACTGACAATTCTGATTTTTTTTTAAGTTATTTACAATGCCAACAGTGCCATCTTTAAAAATCCATTTCTGTTTTTTTAATTGTGATTATGAACATGAATTCGAATTGTTGTATTAAATATTATGTTTATGTTTTTTTTAAAGTACATTCATATTAAATATAGATAAACATTGTGTTTCTAAAGCGTTTGTTCTGTTATGATTCCACCGAATCGTGATGATTTTATGACAGAATTAATAAACATTAAAATTGCATGTAATTTGGTACTTCATAACTTAAAAAAAAAATCGTTAATCGACAATAAATATTCCAAGAGTATACATTCGCGTACACGTGGAAAAGTTGAAACCCAAAATCCCATACATTAATATAATTGATACGAGCACGTAACCGCAGCAGGCGCGTCCGCCCCGAGCCGCTCCGACTGATTGCCTTGCTCCAATTTATCACGGCTCACGCAAATCGCCGCTGCACTCGACGCGAATTCGACTTGAATATTTTTTTTTTTCGAAAAAGTTCAGAATAATGTCGACCATGTCGAGTAATTAATTGAAGCCCCCCGGCTTCGGCGATAAAAAAGACGTATGATAAAAGTTCGTCGCGACTTTTAAAAGCTTGCAAACGCTGCCGATGACTTCGGAGATGCGATCGTGTGACATCCACCGTGTGGCGACAAAGCACGCCTATTCAGATATTACAGCCTTCTCGACAGCTGTAACAGCTTTTGAGAACCGGAAAAAGGAAGTTGGTCGGTATTAAGTTAGCGGCACTTGAACGTGAAAAAGCCGAATAAAACTCTTAATGTAACGTGTGAAAGTATTTTGTGCAAACATCAAAACGATAGACTTATCAAAACAATAATAATAAAAAATATGCATTATTATTACAGGAGTCTTTTTTTGGTAATGAATTTCATGATTACGTTTACTTATAAAATCTTTCCAGTTTTAAAAAGTTTGTATAAGATATTGCAACGCGAAAACAACTATTATCAGTCGTAGCACCTTTGTGCATGGCGTACACTATGGGGAGTACTCTGTAAAACTATTCAACCTTGTTTCTGCCGCTGACTTCTGTCATCGTTCCGCTCACCGGAAATACCATCATCACGAACTTGAAGGCTGGTATTCCACCATTATTCTTCATGCCAAGTTTCTGCCATTTACGGTAAAACTTTTTATTTTAATAATTTACTATCGGCGGTATTACCAATAGACTGTGTCGAGGGGTCTTCAAGAAAAGAACGCACTCCTTTCTGAAAAGCCGGCAACGCGCTAGACTCCTCCAGGGTTGCAGAGTCCATGAGTGCCGATGACCATCTACGTCCTAGTGGCACGCATGCTTGTTCTGCTGGTCCCATAAAAATCATAAATTATAATTTTCTAAAATATTCCTTTTTTATCACTTTTCTAAATTAATTAATAGACTCCTTTTTGTAAAACCGTCCCTCAATTATACCAGAATATATTCCTCACTTTCTATGCTTAAACTACTAGCACTTTATAATTGACATTAACTTTGTACCTCATACGTCCTTTATTTTTTCTAATGTTATGAATAATTCATTCAAAACAATTTCGATTCATAAAATGACAGAAACACACCTCAATTTCTAAATTTTGAATTCAAAAAATTACAAAATAATCCAAATATCAGCTGCATCTTATTTATTTTCAATGACATTGTTAGAGTCTCCTTTTAAACTAATTCATAAACAAAATAGAAGTTGTTCTTGTCATTGCGCCAAGTTTTATTACTTGAGACATGATCTCTCACAATCTTTAGAGGCTTGGACCTTAGGTCCCCCACGCTGACTCGATACAGTTTAGGGGTTGTAGTTGACTACCAAAATTAGTCAAAACTTATGGAGCCAACGGCTTAACGAGCCCTCATCGAGCGGTATGGCCGAATGGTCAAGTGCGTTATCTTCGATTTACATGGTACGATCCTGACCATAACGGTCGAATAATTATATTATCTAAAGTCATATAGTCATTATAAAATACATAAATGTAATTTAAAATAAACTAGTTAAAATTAAATTCAACCGATATTAATTATACTTGCACGGTAATAATTAGAGTTCATTCATGAATTTTTTTTTAATATATATATTAAAATACAATTCATGAATGTTGTAATTGTGGCCATAATTTTTAAAAATAATTACTGGTTTACAAAGTAAAGCAAGTAAAGAGCAACAAAGCTACTGAGGGTCTCTCATATGCAACATCTGGTTTCACAATTAAAAATTTCCTATATGTCGCCATTTTTAGATGTGGTAACTTGTTGAGACGATGAAGTTAAGGCTTATTATAAGCAAGGTTTTCATTTTAATTGCACTGACTTTGTTAAGCGACACAGCAAGACATTTCAATGGTAAATAAATATGGAAGCAATTGATATAGAAAAAGGTAGGGCTGGAGGAGTACTAGTGTCCAGGGTGGCATATTTCAAGAGACGGCAAAATTCGAGACTTGGGAATTTTTTTTTATGCTTCAAAACCTGTACATTTACAAATAAAAATGAATTTAATAAGATTTTTAATTTGTAAGAGTTCTTAAAAATTGATAAGGCCACAGTTTTCTTCACAAGATTTTGTAAATAGCTTGCGTTCCAAATTTTACACACTTTTTCAATTTAAAACAAAGCTACATATTCTTGTTACATAATGTCATTGCCGAAGGTTTTCGGTTCGTGACAACTTATTTGATATGATCATTATTTTAGTCGGAACTGCGCAGTGCAACATGCTGAAGTTACTGTATTCCAAGTCTTCTCATACTTCCATCTGCATTCCGATTCGCATATTTTTTTATATAAATCTATTCGCGTTTGAGCAATAGAAATGAATAGAATTATTTACGCTCTACGACGAGCGAACACAGGCGGGAGAGTTTAGCCATCTCATGCATCGATTCGAAGTTGCTTCAGCGGTTGGATTGTGAAGATTTAATTGAATAATTTGCAAATC
The DNA here is from genome assembly GCA_005406025.1 of Eumeta japonica. NCBI lineage: Eukaryota > Metazoa > Arthropoda > Insecta > Lepidoptera > Psychidae > Eumeta > Eumeta japonica. The sequence goes on along the minus strand of BGZK01001931.1, from coordinate 66,575 downwards.
AAAGAATGAAGTGCGTCTGTCTATAAAAATATATTTTGTATTGGTATATTACATAAATGTATGTCGGTTTATAACTCAAGAACGGTTCTGATAAAAATTGTAATGCGCTATAGATATGGCAATTAGGTAATTGCCATACATAATGTCATAAAAATAAAAATAATCATTTTTTAGTAACGATATTCATTTTTAATATAGTTGCTTGTTTGTGTGCATTTAGCGTGTGCGTGTGTGTGGATGACAATTTTATTGTTGTTTCCCATAATTAATAAGTCATATGTCTGTCATTTGATTTGTTGTCAATTATATTACCGAAGAATTTAAATCACAATTTATGTGCCATTATAATTTACTATTTTTCACACAAAAAAAGAAGTTTTTTGTTTAACTGTCCTGTTCATAATAAAAATAATTTTAACAACGAATTAATTATTTTATTCTTAAGAAAATCTGAAAACTAATAAACTTTATATTACATTATAGGCCATCCCTAGGTCATCCCGCTACTTTTCAGCTCGAAACAGTCGAAAACATACATATTTACTAGTTATTGAAAATTTCGAGTGTAAAATTCCCGTAAGTAATTCAAATTCTTATTTTTCAATATCAAAAGGAAATATCTTTCAAACGAATTAACCGATTGAGGTTTGATTCACGATATGCGAGGGGGTTTTTGAAGCTCAAAAAGATGACAGAGTATTAAATATCGACTCGACTATCCATTCGAATGTCATTTAACAAAGAAATTTTTTTGTTAAAATTTTTTGTCAACGATATCCTCTACCGGATAAATTGATTTTGATGATATTTGCAGTTTATTGAACTTGATTCTCAATTCTCATAAATCAGATTGGTGACATTATCTTCCCATTTTCTGAAAATTATTGATTTTTCTTATGAGAAATCAAGAGGTGTCCTAAACCCTTATCTCTTTTTGTGTAGAATATAAGTAGTGGGGCGGCATTTTTTACGGTGCCACAGGATGGCACTGAGGGTACATAGGGCGCAGAAAATATTGGTATGATTTTCTACAAATATACGCTATGAATATGCTCATGAAAAGATATTGGATTGTAGTATCGATCATGAAAAACTTCAATGTGGTCTACAATTTTTTTAATACTTAAACAACATAAAATTCATTGAGTGCCAGCTACAAATAATAATAATAGTTTTTAATAAATTAAATCATGCAAGTTATGGCAGGTTATTTACTTTGTGATGGTGGTCCATATCAATTGATTTAAACAACTTATTTTTGCCACTGAAATGACAGTTACGTGCAACTGACTTATCATTTATCAGGCATAAGGCATCTAACGTTGCTTAAAACTATTAAGGCTGGAGAGGGAACCAGTTGAATCGATGCAAATGCTGCTTAAGATACACCCATATATTAGAAACCTGAAGAATAGTACTAGAAAATAAATAAATATACCCTTTTATGGCAGTTTACGTACTGAATCGCAAGACCAGCCAAGTTAACATTTTTTTTCTAATTCGTGTTTAAAAATTTTAATTAAATTTAATTACGGTTCTTTACACATTTAAGACACTTCATTTTATTCAGACTAAGATTAAAAACAAATTAAAGTAATCCGTTATATAAAGGATTACTTTAATTTACTTGATTACTTGACACACGGTCAGGTTAATAAAAACGACTTTATCTAACCCAAAGTTAGAGTCAAAGTTCTGAATCCAGAGTTTCTATTCACCGAACGCAAAGAAAGAGAGAAGAAAGACAGTAATTTATTTTGCTGAATATACATATAAGTGTTAATACATCGATATTACTACATTACTACATTGTTTTTAAAGACATTATGCAAGCCTAAAAAAGATTAGAACTTATCGAAAACTGTAGTGCCTGCTCTGCAACTGTAGGTGTCAACCTAGAGCTTGTGTGATTTACATTAACAATTGATCCAAAATGTAAGTATCAGGGCAGAATGAATAATAGTACAACAATAAATAATACAATACAATATATAATAAAAAGAAGTCAATATACATAATTTAGTATATAAATGTTATTCATGTGTTAAAGTTATACATTTTTAGGTAAAATGAGGTACACATATATGAAACCATTATTTACAAATACCTTATCAGAATTAAAATGTCTATTAAAGAAATCAGAATTAATTAAAATTCAAAACGAACCCTCACCAATAACTTGTCATCCCGTCACTACATTGCATTGCGATACTTTTTTGCGATAGATAAATTAGTAGCATACAAACCTCCTATTCAGTTATTTCAGACAAAAAGTTAGTTAATTAAAGGATTATTCTGCTATTTCTTTTTTTTATGAGCACATAGTTCTAAACGATATTATGAATATACATAATAACGCCTTTTTTGTGGAACAGTATAAAAAATTATGTCAATTTTAAATTCGAATAAAAACCGTGGCGGCACGAGCCCGCTTTATTCCATTCTAATCTCGGGATAAGCTCTTTTTTAAGACTGCCTATGTAAACTGATTTGCTTCCGTATGACTTGTCACTGACAAAACACTTATAATCAAGCCCATTTAATAAAACAATTTATTATGTGTTTTTTCATAACTTTTATATATTTATTTTTTACATATTTATATAAGAAATCCAATCCTATCAAAACCAAACAGACAGCGTAACCAGGATCCCATGGGGAACTAGATCCAACCGATCTAGATTGACAGCAAGTACGAAAGGGATTCTAAGTTGGAAACATTATACATGATGGAAGAATTTATTGTACGTCCATATGGATGAAACTGCGGGTAACAGCTAAATACTCAACAAAAAATCGGATCGTAGATTTAATTCGTGTAGATTATTTGCTTTATAATTTATTTTGTAAAATTTTCTGATTGTCGAATCAATTATTTGCAAATTAACCAAAAAAAATCATAATGATGGAAATTGTGATCTTGAAAACTTCTTACGCAAATAGAGTGCGTCATCTGGATAATAGATATTCAATTATATATTCATTAAAATTTATTTTCAGAAGTCATAATCTGGTTTTTTTTGTCTAATTGAATTCGAACCATTTTTGAATTCAGCACGAGACTAGATTAATATTTAGTAAATGTAAGAAGTGCGATTGTATTGTCTATCATTACAAATTCAAATATCTGGACAAAGAAATACATATAGACTACTCTTATTGCTTACGCAATCACTAAAAAGAGTTTTTCTCACGATTTATCTAAATTAGCATTAGTATTTATATGATGCTAGTATTAGTATGAATACTTAATATTATTTGGATTCACACACAACAAATTCAATATGGATTCCATTGACTTCATTGGAATCGAGATCGAGATTCGAAATGGAAAAAAAAAAATCCAAAATGAAAAACGAAATTCATGCAATGTCTATGCCTGAATGAAATTACTATTTCATAATAGAAAATTTAACTATACTGAGAACAGATATTTCCAATTGGGAGTGAAAAAATGTTTGAATACATACATTGCGGATAAGTAGTAGCATACATTTCTTTGTGAACTTGTTAGAGAAGCGATCTACTAACTATAGCCGTAGCCGTCACAACCTACATATTAATATGCAGATATCCTTAATCGACTTAAAGACTTGACCATTTTACGCAGATCATATTTTTTTTTTTTGCCTTCGATGAATTCAGTAACAAGGTCTATTGCTTACTGCAGGTTATGAATAATAATAATAAAAATTTTTAATCAAAACAATTTAACCCGATACTTGCTTAAAATTCCAAAATTATTAATTATTCTTAACAATGTTTATTTTGTGAAGATTATTTATGTAATTATATTGTATCTAGTCTATCAGTTTAAAAGAAAATTCGCGGTGGAGGTTTCCCTTTTTGCATTCCATACCAAATTCTTCCGCTTTTGCTTGCAGACGACTATTGTAGAACAACTCAATAAGTAATTTATTCACATCTCGTTCAAATTTAACGTTTTCCATTACAGTTGCTGTCGTTTGGTCATAAACAACCATGCTAAACCTGTTCCTGTTCTTCAAATAAAAACAAAATTTTGCTAAATAATTTAACAATTCAATCCATTTTCAAAAGTGAAATTCATATAATTTAACAATTAGCAAAGTTAGCTTATGCACTCTCCCACTTCACGCGCTGTCTTCTTCGTATTGTTTTGTAACACAAAGGTTTGCGTTCGACGCTTAAACAGAAGAAGTACAAAGCATATTAGGGATTATAAAAGCTGTGGACGAACTCTAACAAATCTCTCTACCACCCAAAGTTTATACTTACCAAAGCAAATGAAGTATGAAAAGATTAAGTGAGGGAAGAAATTTAGCAAAGAAGAATTCATTAAACTACATATGTGTTATCACAACAGGGACCAAAAGGAATAGGCCACATTAGCATATAGCAACGTAGAAACTGAAATATTGCGAAGGGACCACACCAACTTCCAGAAACGAACACTGAAAGCTCTGCGCCAAGTGAAAAAAACGAAGAACAAAAGACAAACGGAAGAAACTTGCCCTTTCCCACTATATTTATTGACACATTATAGTATCTATTGTCTTCTCTGACTACAGTTTCTGACTAAAATCTGCTCGCTCTACACTCCCGTCACTCTTAATCCAGACTAAAACCTGCACTCACCGCCAGCACCTTATAATGACGCTCCCTTCATTGCGACTGACTGAAGGTTGAAGGATGATGATGATGATAATCATGATAGGCTAATAAATATATTGTGTAATTAGTTAAGTAAACTGTACAGCAAATATTTAATATTATGCGCTAAACTTGCTTCGACTAACATCTCTAAACTCTAACACGACTCTAAAAACAATGTGATTAAGATTATTGTGAATATTTAATTAATAATATAATAATTTTGTGTATTTAAATTTCTTTTGTAGGTTTTAGAAATTATTATTAATTTTTTTGTTTAAGGGGTCCATAAAGTTGTTTTTTTTTTAAATTTAATTTATATTTAACTTGTTAGTGGAAAGGGTTATTTTTTGAAGAGTTTCACTAACCACCTCCTAGCTTTATCATGAGACCCTTGTCACAAAACGTAATTTATAAGACTCATCAACATGGGCGTACCCAGCTTCTGGCCGGGTTGGGGCAGGAGGGCAAGTCAGATTTTTTTAGGTCAAATCGTGTAAACGGGGCGTAAAATATTATACATACAATTTCCAGGGTGGGGGGCATGCCCTCCCCTACGACCCCCCACTGCGTACGCTCTTACTTATCAAAGCAAACAAATGAGCTCAAACTAGAGAGGTTTTCCATTAACTACTGAAGAGTCCCACTGTCCACCTCCTGGTTTTGTTTTCAGATCTTCGTTACAAAATGTAATGTGTGATATATAAGATTTGTTAAATCAAAATGAATGAGCCCAAATTCGAGGGGCTTACTAGGAACTACTGAAGAGTTCCACAATCTACCTCTTGGATTCATCATCAGGCCGTCATTACCAAATGTAATGTATAAGACTAGTCAAAACAAAACGAATCAAACCTAACTTGAGTTTGCTAGTAAACGTTGAAGAGTTCCACTAACTACCCTTTAATTTCATCATCAAACACTCGATGTAATTAATATACGATATTTATTAAAATGAGTCAAATGATCCCAAACTCGAAGGTTCATTAGTGGTCATTAAAGAGCAGTTTCTATCTATAAATCGCAGTATTATTGACTAACTCCTAATCACTAAGATATGATGTGGCTTCTAGCACCAGCTCATCAGCATGAGATGATGACTCCCAGACGCAAACTCCTGAACTCAAACACACTCTACGTGCCTATAATAATTGAGGGTACCCCTCAGTTTTCCTGGTATCCCATCATAAGATCCTAACTTGGTGACAATGGAACCACCCCACAAGCATATCTTTTGAACAAAAAAAAAAAATTCTAAAAAGGATCCACAATTAATTATTACGAAAATATAGTGAAGAATACGCAAAAAAAAAAGAAAAAAATAGAGACAAATTTAATACCTCCTCCTCCTTTTTTTAAAGAGCTGATCAAAAAATGTTGCATTTCATTTTGATTCTTGTATTAAGTTTTCAAAATCCACCTAATTTAGTTTAGTACCTACTTTTAGCATTATCATTATGAAATATAATCAATAGGTCGAGGAAAAACACAAGCTCACTGAAAGAAATTTAATGAATTTTGTACTCATTTGCGATTCTCTATTGAAACGTAATGAAATCGAACCACTTTTTCAAAGATTGATCATTGTTAACAAAAAATGGATTACTTACGATAAAAACGTGTGAAAAAGATAACGGTGAAAAAGCAAACAAACTCCACAAACAATAGCGAAACTCGGATTAAATCGCAACAAGATGATGCTATGTGTATGGTGCGATTGGAAGGACATTATTCATTATGAGCTTTTATCGCTGAACAAAACCTTCATTTCGGATCTCCACTACCAACAGCTGATGAGACTCAAGCTAGAAGTAGAGTATAAACAGCCGGAATTTATCAAGAGAAAGGGTGTGGTTTTTTATCATGATAACGCCAGACCAAACACATCTTTAGCCACTCAGCAAATATTGAAAAAGTTTGGTTAGGAAGTGTCAATACATATACATATATATATATATATATATATATATATATATATATATATATATATATATTATAATTAAACATAAATAAAATATGATGACAAATTATTTTGAATTTGCATATAGAATACGAAAAAACTTTTCTTTTGCCTTTTGTTTTTACAGAAAATTTTTCAATTTAAAATTTTGTTAAATTTTTTAGACACCATATAGTGTCTAAAAATCTAGGCGTGCTTTGAAAAAATGTCTTAGCATGGCCATACTCTACATTACAATTTTACAATTTCCTGTTGTACGTGGGTCAATCTGAAAGTCCTTTGAAAATCAAAAACTGAGCAAACTAGCAAATGATTTTCATTACTATCATACACTCATGCTTGTCCGAATCTTCTGGTAGGTCACTCCTTTGTCAGTTTCTATCATGAGCCGCACAGCACTGATATTGCCTTCTGTCATCACCGTAGAAGGGAGTCCTTCACGCAGATCAACAATCAGATTAGTGCAACCATGTTTGATCTGGTTAAATTAGTTATAAACTACAAGTCAAGGTAAGAGATGAAGCCTCATCGAGAAAAGATCAACCGTAGTTTGTTCTAACTTTTTTATTGATTTTAATGGTAACGAAAGTCATGAACAATCATTGCCCGAAAATTTTCTTGCTTTAAATTCATATTGAAGTTAGACCAACAATTTTTGTTTTTGCCGCCAATTTGTAAAAACAAATGACAAATAAATGCAATATACATAATAAAATTGATAGAGAAGTCCATTTTTACGATAGATATATACATATTTGTTTTTTTTATTTTCCTGTTTCTAAATGGCTAGTTCCCAAAATTTTGGGATATGATACGGTGTATTCTCTTGTTTTTCTTAATGTTTTTATGTGGTAAGACAAATCATATAAAAAATAATTAAATATTTATAATTTATGTTATATCACCACATTATGACAATCGATAAAGTTAAAAATCGTAAAGGCAACAGAAGCCTCTATGGCAACATGGCCACTAAAAGTCGTAATTTCAAAACAGTACGTTATCAGGGAATTACGGGCCCATTCTCTTGCGATATGTTAGCTCTGAAAGAATACAATCGTCGATTTGTCTGATGGGTCACGGCGCCAGAACGTGACTGGGCGACGCACGCGCATATGACTACTGTTGCCGCGCAATACAGTGAAACCGTAAAATCTAAAATTTACTATGATTTTTTTTTAAAATAGCTTAGATATCACTAAACAACGATTTCTTTATATTCGCCAAATTTCTAATTGTTACATTGCAATGTATAATATTTATTCTTTGAAATTTTATTTATTTTAATAACAGAATTTCATAAAACTCATTATTGAAATAGGTTTGCCAGTTTGTTTGTCTGTTTTTAAGAAAACCACAAAATAAATATTTTAAAAGTATAAAGGCGCCACCAACAATTTAAACATGATTCCAACTGAAAATTAACACCTTATCTGGAATCGTACCAATAAACATTCTATCTTTTCACTGTATAGCCTATTCATCACTAGTAGAATAGGAGGACTCCCTCGTAAAATTTCAGTCATATTTTAAATCTGCAATCACAATTAGTCTTATATCACATCTATTGTGACAGATGAAAACGAACCAATTTGCTCAAGTCTTAAAGTATATTTTGCCTCGTTTAAGTACTGAAAGAAACTAATCTTGATTTAAGGATCCATATACACCAAGTGTCGGTCGATTATATGGAACCGACTACGGACAAATAGGTTTATTGGCTACTGTCGTAATAAACATGCGTGATTTATCCACTGCGCTGGTGCGCCGAAGGTAATCTTATTTCTTTGGAGAATGAAATTATTAGATCATTCGATCTGTTTCATAGAAAAGGATTATTCTTGTTTTTCAATTTCAATTAGATGGAGCTTTAAAAAAAAAGATTACTTTTCCACCTTAGATGTTTAAAAAAGTAGGAACCAACCTCTTATGAAATGTTTGATTAAAATTATTTTTTTGTATGTCATTATTTAAGTTTATTTATTTATAAATCAATTTAGTACTTGGCAATCATTTCATATTTTTAAAATTTAAGAAATAAACAAACACAAAAAAAATTTTAAAAATTTCAACAAATTGACTCCAAGAAATATTTAATCGTCGCACTGAAAAATGGGTATGGAATGAAAATTATATAAATAAATATTTTCGGAAACGATTTGAAATGGGTGTAGGGAAATAAATATTTTTTGTACATCGAGTCTATTGCGATTCGTACTAACTTAACGTTAAAACACTAATTTTCTTACTAATAATGTCTATTGTAAATTATACTTAAGAATATTCCCAACTTTCAAAGCCTAAAGCTTAAAAAACGTACTGCAAACACGAGGTAGTTTGCGTATCTGCTTCTGTTAGCGCAAAAATATGAATTTTGTGTAATTATCAATAGCAGTTAATGATTTCTCTATGATTAACTGCTATTCATAATTACTTCCTAGCTTCCATCATTTTCAAACGGCTAGATCTTGAAAGTATATAATTTTTTCATATAAAATTATGATACCGCGTAACCGCCGATAGACTTGAAATCGATGATGCAAATCGACACGCACCAAAATCGATGTTTCAACGCGGTCCGATGTCAAATTTCCGTTGTGCAAGAGCCACCGGGTGTCACGCAGCGCCCGCCGCCGTCGGCGACGACGCCGCGCTCAAGGCCTGCCCGTCCGTGCGGAAATTTTCGTGAGCCTAAATATATTGAAATCGAAACCGATTCCTTGAATTTTCGCAACGGTTGCGTTGCTGAGATTTTTCCTTTTCGAATAGATCGATTTTTGATTGATCGTCGTAAAAAATTTCGCTTGTAAAAAACCAACGATGGATGAACGGATATCAATTAAAATCGTTATATAGAATTATAAGGAAAACACTTATTATTCTGTAGTGAAGAATCTTATTACACTAGTAAAACTATAAAATTTTCATACTTTGGTGAATTTTATATTTTAACCTAAGTAATATAACAGACGAAAACCAATATTTTAAAATCGTTTATAATAACAGCATTAGTATTTAACAATATCGATAACTTGATATGTATTGTTAAATATTTACTTGATCTTGCTTTTGTCGATTTCGGAATAGATCATACCACCTCTAAGTATGAAAGTGGTAAAAATTATTAAACGCTTTTAAAATGTCTAGATGTTATTATCAAAAATATAATAATTATTATAAATATCTCATCAAAACACATACAGAGCACAGTCTGCTTCCAGACGAAGCAAAGTGGCCTGCACTGTGGGTATCAGATAGTTGACAGAACACATATATAATTTCTTGTACAGGCATAAACATAACACCTAGAAACACGCATAAATAAAACAAACGTTATTTATTAATCAAATAAATGTTTGTTTTGTGTGGGAATCGAACTCACGCCTTCAGCACTTCAAGTAGATACTATATCGACTCAGCACTATATCTACTGCACCAATCGGGGAACCAGATAATACCGAGGGTGTCTCATATGTAATATCGATTTTCATTACTGAAATTCATAAACTTCTTTTTACTCATGTTATGTATAAAAAGAAGTGTACAAATAAGTTGTTACGACAAGCCTCTAGTTCTGCGAACAGCACAACTGTTCTACTTTATTTTAATAATGCTGTTTGTGCAAATTTACGGGGCAAGACCTTATGATAATAAAGCATATGGAATACGATAATTATCGAATTTTAGTATTGTTAAGACATTATTGGAAAAAAAGTTAAAAGTAACCATGGCAGCAAGGAAAATATGTGAAATTGAAGGAGAAAATACAATTAATAAACGAACAACAGAGCGTTGGTTTAATAGTTTTAACAGAGAAGATTTGACGCTGCCGGTGTCAAATTTCGCATTCTCGCTCTTGTCGCCTACCTGTATTGTGGCTACAAAAGAAACAGTAGAAAACTAACCTAGCAGCGAAACGAGCCGATTTTCGAGTTTCCTTGTATAAAGATGTGGCCCTTAAAATCATTCAGTAAGACCCATAAAAGTTGTCGAACCATACAAGACAAATACTCCACGAATCAAACAAGATTCGACGGAAATGTCTAGAGGAAATGTGCAAAAAGCTCTATATTATGTCACAAATACTGTCCGAGGAAAGATGATTGTTTTATAAAACTCATTATTACCTGCGATGAAAAATCAATTTATCTAAACAATCCCAACATGGAAATCAGTGGTTAGACGAAAGACAATTACCTCAACCAGTCGTAAAGAAAAATTCATTCAAGTCAAAAGTATTGTTTTCTGGTGGAATCATAAAGGTTTTGCATACTTTAAAATAATTCCAGATGGTTGAACTATCACTGCCGAGATTTACAGTGAACATCTGACACGAATTTATGAAACATTTTCTCAAAAATATTCAGGTTTAATAAACCGAAAATGAATGCTCTTTAAATGTAACAATACTAGACCGCATAATACGAAAATTGCTCCGAATAAGATCGAAGAACTTGATGGTATTTCAACTCCTACCACAGCCAGCACTTAGTCCAGGTGTTGCATTGTCAGACTACTATTTATTCAGATCTATTGTGAAATTCGTTTGTGAAAAGAATTTGAGACCAAAGGAGAGATTTAAAATGCAGTGCGGTAATTACTTGCATCTAAGCTCAAGGACTGATTTTACAAATGTCTCAGAGAGCTTACTGAACTTTGGGTTTTAATCATAGGATATGATGGGCTATACTTTGATTATTAAGGATTTCTTTTTATGTGATTGTTTAATAAACAATTTGAACATTAAAAATCCACATCGTTTATAAGACACCTTAATAATTACGGTGTTGGCGACAGACCGAAGTGATGGAGAATCCCAAACAGATGAAATTAAAAGGGCCTACATATAAAAAATAATGGAGTAACAAATTGCAGAAAATTGTAAAAATACATTTGTAACAAAGAACATACTTAGCTTAAAGGGCGTATATTAATAATTCATATATGACAATGCTGTTTAATTAACAAACTGTGCGGACATTTATAAATAAGTTTATCTTCAAACATAGATATTTGTTTTATTTACTTCCCTGAAACACTACCACAAAAGATCTTACTCTCAGCTTTCAAGAGATGTGTCATTACCATGTACAATATTTTTTTTCCTTATTATTATAATTCATTAACATTAGTATAACAGATAGTGCAGCGTTCAGAGATGTTCCTGGATCGATGTGTAATACAACTATTACAGAATATTACAGTTTTGACAATAGTGTGTGAACTTTAACTATAAACCCTCAACGGAAATCTGTAATGATACTACTAAAAACTATTGATTTCATTATGGCGATTGCTTAGCAAGCGTTAAAAGGAAGCATGTACTTCATTCCGTAGGACACGTGGAGGGCTGTGTTTCAGCCAACGACTATTTATAAATATCATTATTGTAATAAACAAAAAAGTAGTAGAAGCTAGGTTGTTATTGTAAACTTAGTTCATTTCGTGCAACTTAGTCACAGCTTGAATTATGGCACGTAATTCCAATATTAAATCACGAGTAGCGGAAGCTTTACGTCTGGCCATCGTATCTCCTATGATTTACGAGATCGTCTATAAGATTTACGCAAGTGGTTAACAGCGAAATGCTCCGATACTTAAACTGCCATGGCACGCGCCGCCTTCACCGTACCGTCATTCTAGACAGAACAACAATGAAGTTTGGTTGATGTTAGAGTTGGTATTTAAGTTGGTATAACTTTGGTATAACTCACCAACTCACAAATACCAACCAACCAAGTTCACTAGTATCCACTTGAAAAACTTGAATACATTAGACTAATAAATACATAAATATCGATTATCATATAACGTTATATAGCGTTTGTAATACACATTTACTTACATACTTGTATTTTTTATAACAAAGATCAATATACAATCGTCCAAGAAACAACTATTTTTTGCTATTAAAACCCATTCTTAATATATGTTATTGTTAATCTGTCCATCTAGGTTACTGTTATTTTTCATCATTGTACAACTCTTAATCAATTATTTTCAATTTATTTTGTAGTTTGAAACCATAATATACATTTTTGGTAAAATGAAATATAGAACTGATCTCAAAAGCATTAAATACTCTTTTATATGATGTTCACGTAACAGCAATGACATTTTGTAATATAAATATTCTCTTTGTAATACTGATCATAATTGAAGTAATCGACTTGAATTAGTTCACTCTTGATAATTTTTGCCTATATTTTAGGACGATGATATTGAATAGTGCTCTAGCATTTTTTGTCAGACGAGACCATTCTTGCATACGCTAAGTTTGACCAGGCCTGAGGACGATGCGTCCGCTAGCTATATAGAGACGATAGGGTTTTGTAATACCATGCCACGCATTGCGAAGGACAGCTCACAAATCTTGCGGACTCCAACAATCTACGTTTGATTATTATTATTTTATTATATTTGCTTGTCTGTGAACTACTAAGCAAGAATTAATTTTCAATTTATATTGAAACGAACGCTCTTACGCTATTCGCGTGCGCTATGATGTTTTCTTGTTGTATGGTATTAATGTATAGCGTCAAGACAATCGAGGCTTGCTCAGCATCTTTCGAATTTGTCGTGCAAAAATGATAACCTTCATTTTAGTTGCTTATGTTCATTTCCTAAAATAAATATTTAGATAGATAAATACATATAGCGCCATAATTATCCTCAATATCTATTTACTAAAGGATACTAGATAAAGTAACATTTAGAATACTATATTTCGTTTCTCCAGAGAAGATACATATAAGGATATACTTGAAAAATAATAACTAATAGAATTAAAAAAATATGTGCAAATCGTTGGAGCTGTTAACGAAATAGTTATATACAAATTTAGATGTTTATACAAAAAGAATTCTACTACTAAAAACGTATTTCTATCCAAAATGACGGTTATAAAATTCTTCGCATTTACAATACCCGAGTTTTGTGTTTGTATACGTATAAATTCTTCAGAGCAATAAGATATTTTCTTCAATGTACGAATTGTAATAATTAACATGCATGCATTTTCTGGTTTTTGAACAAGGATCTGAACACTAACTCCGATACTAAACTAAGTCCGACTAACATGGTAGTTGCAAAACGTCCACCAATTCGGATCAAGTCGTTACTTATTCGCGGTCGTCCGCTTTTCAGAGATTGGGAGTCGACTCGAAATCGCGGCCCAAACTCGCACTGCGCCGGCGCCGATAGCGAGCGCTAGTTCGTGATAAATCTGCTTTCCACCGGTGCCGTATCGAGAGTCCCGTAACCGAACGGGCTTCCTTCGCTCGGCGCATAATAAGTAAGAGGCGGTGCGGGCGGCAAGGTCGGGTCGCGCGTGCTCGTATTTTTCGCAGTCCAACGAGCGCCGACCGGTCCAAATTTCGAGATGAGAACGTTTGAAATCCAACGCCGAAGGCTTCACAGGTGTGCGGGTTTCACTTTCAGGTTTGTATGTGTAATTCAATACATTTGCTTCGTATACGACATGGTAATATATGATTAAGAACTTCGTCGAACTGTTCGATCTATTTGTCTCTATTTTAATATTATTTTTTTATTATTGTAAGTAATCTAATCATTATACTAGTAGAAAAATAAACTAAAGCGAATAATTATTTAATTTTTAATTTTGACTGTATGTTTGTTGGGCAAGATTAAAATATGAATCAAAAAAGGATGCGTATTTATAACAGCTAGCAGCATTTTAAAAAATTGAGAAAAGTAATAATTTCACTACTTTCAACGTTCAGGGAAAAATAAATGCGAATAGGACTAGCACCCTGAAGAGTACAAAGATAGTTAAGTATATATATAGATATATATTAATTATTGTATTTCACCCATAAAGAGTCTCGATGATATTTGTCTGTTTTGGATAGCGATACTGGTGAGGTGCTAGTCCCGGAAATTTCGAACTTTTAACCTTTTAAATTTTAATGTTTCTTAGTGGGAGTTACAAAATGCTGTCTTATACATCAGAGATCCGTATTCCAAGTGGAAACGAAGATTTATAACGAGATTTATAATTATATGTTTTTTAATGTGATATAATTACAAATTAATAATATTAATAACAATTAATAATATAAGTATATTAATAATATACTTGCGCTAAAGACCACATTTCAGGGTTCTAGGTTAATGAGAAGTGTCCTATAGGTTTTGATTTACTTGCGACTATCAAAATGTAAATAATAAATGGTCATGTTTTGATTGTATATTTCCGTTACGTTGTTATTTGAACTTCTAATTTCCTACAAATCCAATGGATCCCTGACTTAATATCAACGAAGTGATCCTATAAGGGTTCCTTTTCACTTTAGAGGTAAGGAACCCTGAAAACGACTGCAAAATTTGTCAGTCAATGTAGCCATACAACGTGTTATTTAAATGTTCTTATTCTGGGATCAACAGTTAAATACGGAAATGTTTTAAAACAAACTAAGGTTATCTAAACTATTATGCCGCAGACTTTCTAAACTCAAAGAATCTCTTTGATGTTCGCTAAAAATACGAGCGCTAATCTGCAAAGACGAACCGATAATAAAAAAAAAAACTGATATACGAACGGCCGGCCGGCCGCACTTTCGATACCTCTAATGGATTATACGCTCCAACAAGCAATTACGTCGTCGGCGACAATTTTTTTTACCCGTTTTTTTTTTCCCCGACCGTTTTTTCGTACGAGTGCGTCGCCGGCCTTGGGTACGCGGAAGCGCTGAAGAATACTTTGTACTGGGAGCGACTCGGTATGAGTGCTTCGTCCGTCGAATTCCAAATAACTGGCTCGGCTATGTCGATTCATCATTGTATCACGGACTTTGATATAATGCGAGAATTTTAATTATTTAAGCGATTTAAATAGAAGTAATAACGCGCAACATGGTCACTTCTAAATATTCCTATACATATTACGTTTCACGTACAACTTCGATATAGCAATGATAAGAATTAACTGCAACTTATTACTTTCCAAAAGGCTGTAAACGCATTAGTAATTTCCTTGTGGATGTCCTTGATCGGCGATGGTCGCCAACTCCCCGGTGATCCGCATACTCTTCTGCCTTTTAATAGTTATAGTTACAGAAATTGATATTTTGATGAAATATTTAAGCTGCACGTCCAAAACTTACAAAAATTTGGTATCTCATTGATGATTAAAAGAGCTAATGGGGACGGGAGGCTGATGGAGGGAGTGAGTGGGCTAGCGGAGCTCTCGATCACTGGACGAAGCTAACAGTGGAAGCTGCTACTTCACATCTGTATTCTGTGAGAGTATGGTCGATCAAGCCATATCACATTTTTGTGCTGCATCCAAGCTACTTATAAACGTGTACTATCGTTTTTTTTTATAATTTAGACATGTTTCTTACATTGTATCAGCTTTTTTTCACAGCAGATTGCATTGAATGTCAAGCTTTACTGATAAATAACAAATTTCTTTCTATTTGAGATGATTTAATGCAAATATAATAATTTTTTTACACAAAAAAATCAAAACCATGAAATAAACGTCACATAAAGACGATTATAATGCTTTATGATGACAATACAGTCATAAGAAATTTTTACAAATATTTTTACGTTTTTTGTCTGATTGGCTGATTTTTTTTAATGAAAGGGTTGTTATCATTACTGATTGCAGTAATGAATAATAACGCTTTTTTAAATAACAAATGAGAATTGTATAGATGGTGTTAGAGACGCCATTGCAGTAATTTTCGATTGTTATGCTTGTTCACCGATTCGCACTTACAACCGAATCCATTGCTCCCGAAAACGGTTTCAAAGTGTGCTGTAACCAACTCCCATATTTTGTGGTACTCAAAGTCACATGTGAATTGTTCTCTACGCTAAGGAAGTTGGGCTAAGTCCAGCTACCCAGAGTGATCACTGGTTGAATGACTCATCTTCTATCTCTATCCGGCGCGATAAGCTGCTCGGTTCCGCAAAGTGCGTACACAACTGCGGCTTTTGCGTTTGCTCCGATCTGACTTTCGGGTGCATTCAACCGTCACGACTGGTGGTCGACGGCGTCCCTCGATCTTCAATCTTTCCTTTTTGGTGACTTTGCGCTGCTTTTAGCGCATAGCCGTTCGAAAAGAAGCCATAGCTATTGAATTTTCAAGTTACTATCACTTTACCTTCTTATATACGCAAAATGAGGTACTTCTAACTAATTAAGTAGACTAAAAGTTACACTGGACATAACCATTCCTATTTTGAACGGTAAATTTGATGACGATGTCATCGAAAAAAATTAATGTTTAACCCGTCCACTAACACCATCCAGTTTCATAACTCATAACTTTTTTGAATAACTGCTGTTTTTTTCTCTTTATAACGGTATCCATATGAACTACACACGGCACGTGGTTACGGAGTACAATCATCAAGAAGGCGACACACATGATTTCATTGTCTCGTCGAATTGTACGATATACCGCCTCAAAAAGATTTCGATGTTAACTATACTAAATCGTACAGGATTTACGAGAATCTTCAAACGTATATAAATTTAAACGAATATTACGTTACATCCAGTAGAGAAATATCATTTAGGTTCAACAAGTATACAATCACACATAATTACACATTATATATACTTGTATAAGCAAAATACCACTGACTGACTCATCAAAGATCTCCGAAACTAAAGGTCCCATTGACTCCAACTTAAGCACAGTTACTCTTTTCGGGATATAGACGCACAATAAGAACAGATTTTACGCTTAATCCTATCTAGAAAAAATATTTTATCTGCTATCAGTTACACTACCCCCGTATACGCGGGCGGAGCTGCCGGCAAAAGCTTGTCATTTATATTATGAATAATAACTCACTTTAAAAAAGTATTTGATTTCTTAAACATGCTCTTTAACTACCGTATACATGTACATATATATAAAACTTAATAGTGGCGGGTTTGATCCGTAAATTCCATTACTGATCAACGAGTATTTAGCATCAATCAATTTAACTTCCATGAGCCATTTTCTCTGGGATAACTCGCTCAATCTATCGTCTAAACTAATGTGATGACGACGCTCGTCAACTGTGCACAACCATCTGTCCACAACTGTAGTGGACTAAGTTGAGTGTGGATATATGTGCTTAACTTCCAAGCCCATTAATCTAAGCTATGATTGTGGGAGTCTTGCTGTGAACTAACAAAAGTCCTTACCCCGAAAACAAATACTATGAACAGCACGCTTATGGCTACTGAAAGCTGCCGCTTTGACAAATTATTCACTCAATTCCAATACCGACACGAGCCGAAACAGCGATATTCACAGAAGCGTATTCACCGTGAATACACGCTCGAAGCGGTGTATCAGATAACGAAAAAAATCCGTTCCAATTTCACGCAACACAAACTCCGTGATCGCTTTTTGCGCGTTATGACAAACGGCTATTTCCTTCTTGGTCCGATTGTCCGCCTTTGTGTGGACGCTTACTCATCAGAATCGACTTTTTTTGCTCTTGCGCATCGGCCGGCTGATAGTATACTTTCGATTTTTCTTACGGATTCTAAGCTCAACTTTGTGACTACCATCGAACGTCTACAGCAACTTAGTTTTTTTTAAATAACACTTCTACCGACATATTGACCGTATATAGTCACAGCCTTTTTTCATCCTTCATAATAGCTCTCTTTCCGGTCGCACGATTCAGCTCTCTTTTCTGTTTTAATTTCCGGTTCAATTTGAATTTCCCTTTTATTTTACTCGTCTTAACGCTGCATACTTTTACATTAACATAGATTTTTTAAAAAACATTTTAAATTAAATGGACATAAATATGAGAGAATCGTCATTCTCAGTATCGGTCTTATAATGTATGATACTGTTGTTATAAGGAAAATTGTGTTAGATGTTTTGGATAATGTTATCATAGTAATAAATATATCAAATCAAAATTAACCTTCAAGAATCCATCCATCAATCTACAACTAGGCAGTCATAAACAATAATAAAAATAATCGAACAAATTGACTGTGCATGCTACGGGAATATTAACACTTTATGCAAAACTGAATTGCTACTAGTACAGATTATACGGTGAAATAAAAATAATGTAGTATGATTTTTTATTCCACAAAATGTCGTGATTATTTTATTTTATGTATTAAAATGGTAAATGAAACTCTTTTATTTTCTTGGTTCTTTAGACTTTCAATAAACTACTTAAACAAATATGAAGGTGAAATCTATTGTTGATTTCAAAAACTTAATAATTGTACAGATTGACGAATCTAACAAACTCATTAATAATGATAATAGGCGGCGCTGTTTAGTGTTTTTTATATAATTTAAAATTCACTATTTCATATCTAATTTTCAACAAATGAATATTTATTCATTTTAAATAATTAAACTCTTTGATTTTGTTTGAAATAATTAAAAGTAAAACTTTCATTTCTTTAAATAATTATAATTAAAATTATTAATTATAATTTTTTGCCATTCGTTTATCTAAATATATTGTATTTTCATTTAATTACTCTCAAACATTGTTAATTTGTAATTTATTTCATTTTGTCTGTCATTTAATATACAGTGAAAGAACTTCGTTCCAACCAAAATTCCCACGAGACCTTTAATTTCATTTTATTTTCAAAACTTCCACTCGAACGTCCTCGAACCATACTTCTAAGCTCTGCTATTGGTTTGATTTTTTTTTAGTAAGTTGCAAATAACTAAGTCAATATAAAAAATCTGTATTTATGTAAATCGCTTTCAGAAACATTTATAATCATACCAACCAACAGCCGTGAAGTATAAAGGTGGTTTAAAAAAACGTTTGTACTTAAATTACAACAATTACATTCTTTCAGCAAAGTATTGAATTTTCGAAGTAAACTGAAAATTTAAATTGGAATTCATTTATACGTAACGTGATTTCGATAGATGATCCATTTTAGAATTTGTGACAGTTAAAATACTTTTCTCGCCTATGCTCACTTCGTTCGAAACACTAAACCATAAATCTGACAAGAAAATTGCTGGGTAACGATTTCATTAATAACAAGATTCGTTCGAGTGGACTACTACGGAACCATTCTCTGCCGAGATAATTACGTGATAGATTTTTTTTTCATCGATAGAGACCGGAATATTATCGTGAATATTATCGGCTGCCAGCACGCGCCTAAATTGAGGTGTTGTATAACTTTTTCGTTGTCACTGCAATTGACAAGTCATTAACACTCCACCTGTATTCTATCAGTTGTCTAACTCGAGTTTTTATATGCCCGATCGAAACCTAAACGCTCTGACGTTTTAGGAAGTTACCAGTCCGCCTTTTGTGCGGCGGTCTTAGATTTTTTTCCTGTTTGTTACGTTGAATATCGACCTGAAATGTGTCCTAAATGCTTATATATTTTTTTTCGTCCATACAAATACTATCACTTTTTTTCGGACTTAATACGTGTTCAAAAATATATCCGTATCGAAGAATCCTCTCTGAGACGATTGCTCTTTAATAATTCACCATTCAAAAAATCATTCTCCAAAATAGTCCTGATAATTAATAAGAACTTGGATAATATATTTTTTGAACACGAAACCAAATAGATTTGATCAATAATCAGCTTTCAAGTGTCAAGTTTTTTATCACCACGCTACACATACATATCCTCTTCCTCTCAATTTTTTTTTTTGTAATCTGGAATAAAATCATCTCACTCTGATTCGCAATACATATTACATGCTCGTCCCACACTCCAACTAGATCCTTATACCGCATTTGTATCAAAGTGGACGAATGTTGTGTGTGAATGTGAATTATATACATATGATAATACATGTGTATAGAACGGAATATGTATGAAGTGGCACAAATATGAATATTCATTTTGTTCAGATAAAAAGAACATCTAATATGACTCTTCAAATAAGTTTGAATCTAAAAGTATATGCGAACCCTTAAAGCTTCCCCCTAAAGTTCGAATCAAGAAAATGTTCAGAAACGCAGGATGGCAAAACGACGATTATATTTTTCAAACAAAAAAAAACAGATATCGAAGAAAATTACTGAAGTTGTCCTTATACTCTTCTGTATTGAAGACCACTATGATGTCAAAAAGAGCCTGCAGATGAAATATACCCCATTTCCAATCTTTGTTCATTATTATCATTTTTTACTATTTTTAAAAGTATGAATATTATTTTATACATATCTACTACGACATTATTATAATATGATACGATACGTAATTTATGGAATTAATCTCTCAGTTATTTTTTGTTTAATTTATAAGAATTTTTTTAAAACCTTAAATATTTCAATATTAAAATTACTGACTGGCCCAGTAGACGTTGTATTGCTCTTTTCAGTAGATAAAGTGTAGGTTTCTTGTTTTCTTTTTGGCCCCGCGAACATATTGTTTAAATATGCATCATCTTTGTTTAAAACCAAAAAAAATCGTCGACTCTTTGGTACAAAACTGGCTATAGTGTGAATATAACTTATTTATATTTACAAATATAAAAATTTATAATCATTTGACTACAACACCACCTATCATATCTCACCTCAACATAAGCCTCTCGTCAAAATCTTGTAGGAACATGACCTTAATAGTTTGACTGTCATCGGTTATTACTAACCACAACGATTTATCTATGCACGTAAACAATCATTTAAAACAATTACAATATTTTCAAATACCATGACCTAAAAAACTAAGACTTTCTGTGAAAACTACTAATGGTATAAAGAATCCCAGATACCCACATTCCAGTAAAGATTGAATTTTCAAAGCCAACGCGGTATTGAGCGCGGTTAACCAAAATTTTGATCGTACCATAACATCGATTTCCTATTCGATGTTGCGGCGAATGTGTAAATCACATCTTATTTTTGTAACTGTTTATATAAATTGTCTGTGGTTAAGTGAAAATAAACCAACCTTCATCTTCTCAAACTTTAAATGTCTCGTGGACGTAAAAAGTGTTTCGACACTTTCTCAAAGTTCTTTATAACAGGTAATAAAACATTGCGCGTTTTCGTTATACTTATAATGAGAAATAGAGATACAGTAACACCTTATAGTGACTTACCAATCAGTGATATAATACGATAACTATTATACTTTCATGGATCAATTTAAAATTCTAACGAATGCCATAAACACAATAGTGTCTTTAGACGTTTGTTAAAACACTATACTGACACTTCTAGGCACATCCAACGAAAGTGATTAAATGCCCTTTTATTACGAGTACGAAGGCAGTAATTTGCAGCTTCTATCAAGAATTTTCTCTTTACTTTTATATAGTTTGACGAAATACTAGAGCCATAAACTGGCCAACAAGATCAAAACAACCGATTAAAAAAAGTTATTTTTCGTTAGTTTTTCACCAACATATTTTACTGAATGCTGTACCGTGTCAGACCCTAAACTGCCTGTGCCAATTAGATCTTAATTGATCCATGCTACAGAGATCCTCATCAAGACGACTGTGCGGTTTAATAGTGGTTTATTAGCACAAAACACAAACGAAATACGTAATCAATATCTTGAATACACGGAGTCAATCTTGTACCATTTTTTGTTATATAATTTTTAAGTCAGGTTTTTCTTATAAAAAGTAAAACAAATGTATTTTACACATAAGTTATCGTTAGATAATTTTGTAATTATACGTGTATAAACGTATATAATAATATTTAAATACCATGAAAAAGTATTTACGTCAAATTCCTTTTTAAAATAGTACACAATATACACCACTAAGAGTTTTATATAAATATTTTATGTATTTATATAACATTCAGCGATGTATCTATACTACTACATACATATATACATCTGCGGGGTCTGTCTACGTGTACAAGCCAATTCTACCATTTTTAAAATTCATATCTGTCTATCTATATGTTTTTATGTCCTTTTGTAACTCAAGAACGGCTTGAACAATTGTGATAAAAATTGATACACTGTAAGAACATATGGTTTCGCACATGAAAGGTTACTGTCTGTCTGTCTGTCTGTTTATCTGTCTGGATGTCTTTTTATAACTCAAGTACGGCTCGACCGATCGAGATAATTATTGGTTTATAGTAAGAAAATGTGATTGCGTGTGTGTCAGTTTATTTGTCTGTCTGCATGTTCTTTTATAACTCTAAAAAGTTTTCACCTATTTTAATGAAAATTGGTTTACAGTCATAACATGCGATAGCGCAAATCATAGGCTTATGTCTGTTTATCTGTATTTATTATATTTTTTATAACTTAAGAACGATTTGATTGAACGTGATGAAATTTGGTTTTAGTCAGAATATGTGATTGTACAAATAATAGGCTACTGTTTGTCTGTCTGTCTGTACGTATGTTTTCTATATATTTAAAAATAGTTTGATCGATGTTGAAGAAAATTGATGTATAGTAATGGACTCTATGTTATTTTTATATACCGTACGATAACCATAAAAGTATTTCATTATTTTTTTTTATTTCTTTAGCCGCCATATTCATTCCTTTTTATACACTTACGTATCATATGTGTGCGTAATTTTCTTTTTATTGGTGTTAAAGGGAGTTGAATTTTGTATGAAACTTTCTACAGATCGAGGTACGACTTTGAAAAGTGGCAAGATGCGTTTGTCATAGTTAAGTGAGGGGAGTGGGATTGCATAAAGTATAAAATGAGTGTATATTTTCTTGAACACTTTTAAGTGCTCAAACCATTTATAAAAGTGCTATGAAACTGGCTACATGTTGTACTCGCAAAAGAGAAGATTTCTGAAAAAGGAAACTGGCATTCACATATGTAATGTTATCTGTGTACTTTTACTGTTAAACTGAATGTCTAAACCAATGCTAAGAATTATTTCATTGATAAGGAACTCCTTGAGTAAAATAGCCTATAAGCATTTCGCTTTGGCTTCATTTACATATTTCTGTTGTTATATATTCTAAAAATTCTTTCACTTATAGAAAGCAATGTTATCCTCAAATAATATAACATAAATTGTATTATGATATTATAATTTGTCCCTACACTATAATTTTGCAGAATCGAATTAGGATCAGAATTAGAATTTACTTAAATCGAGACCAAACTCGGAAACAGGAGTGATACGTATTGGAATAGAGAACAGAACCAGTATCAGATCCGAGAACGGGATAGCGACTAAGATCATGATTAATTATCGTAAATAAATATATAAAATGGAAGAATACATTGAGTCTATGCGGGTGGAGCCGCGAGCGGAAGCTAGTATGTATAAAAATTGACCATTAAGAGCTTGTTCTAATTGGGGACTTTTTTGTTTGCATTTTTCATTACGGTTTCCATTTAAAAAATTTAAGACGCTTACGCTTGCTAAAAAAGTTTCACTCCAAAATTATTGTTTTAGTTATCTATTTAATAAGAAATATAGCTTCGACCACTTGTATAAATTACAAGTAAGCCACTCCGGCTACGTTTCCTTCCGGATGCGCTCGAAACGGCCTTTCTCTGGTCTTTCTCTCCAATACCGAGGAAGGCGGCCTAGAGCCGGTAATCCACCGCGGGACGCTATATCATCCGGCCATCAATAAATTAGTCAGCGGCGTGCAGATAGCGCGAGCGCAACAATGAGCCGCCCTGAGTAATGCGGCTGATAGCCCATTAGTCGTCGATTCTGTAATGGCCGGGACGGGGCGCGGCGCTGCCTCTCGCCGCCCGACGCCGGCGCCCGTCCGCTTGCCCGTCTTTATGGCCGACGCCTTGGGACTTTTCTTTTGTAATTGATGGCATTGTCCGCGAACTGCATCGGTGGCCAAGATATTCTAAGATTTAATTATTCATTGCGTAAATATTTGTATATAGAAAACGCTATTTAATTTTTTTGCTTTTAATATTGTAACACGTTCTAATTAGCTTCACTTTGTAACAGACTATCTAATTATGTAAACGAATCTTGAAAGTAGATTTTAACCCACTTTTATCTGTCGTATCGATTTGGAAATTTGCACGTTTATAATCCGAATGACAATTCGACAATTTAGTACTCAAGCTGGTTTGATCGGATTTGAAATATTTTTGTGGACGTCAATGGCACATAGAATTTATTTTATCGAGTTTCATACGATCGCACTTGGAAACGAGGGTCTGATGATGGAATCGAAAGACGGAAATTGAAACTCTTAAATGGCTACTAAGAAACTCCTCAAAAGTGAATTTATGTGGTTTGTTTTAGCGAGTTCTTATTTATCAACTGCTATAAAAAAATAACTCCTCGTTAAACTAAAAAAAAAAACGATATATAAAACAACAAACTTTACTTAAGTAAAAAAAAAAAATTTTTTTTAATTACAATTTTACTTATGGTAAAAAACATAGCTTGTTTTACCAGTGCAGGTGCTTCATACTGAAGTTTTCATTAGTTCACTTTTTTTAAATAGCTAGCGATATTAAATTAGACAACTGATGTCAAGTATTTCACGCTTTTATAACTTTAATTAATATTATGTTTAGAAAAAAATATGTTTTTTTACTTCATTACACCATGTCTTTTTTTTAACTTTTGAAAATTACATTTTTATTTCAAAACCGCTTTTAACTTCATTCAGAAGTTTACACCTCACATTCTCTAAGTTGAATTATTAGTTTGAAATGTAATGCTAATTTGCATGTGCTTACTTTAAATAATTTATATTTTTCGTTTTTCCTTTTTTGGAAAAATAAGCAGGAAATAAGTCTTTTAAAAAAATTTTTGATGCCAAAGCTTTTATGTCCAAAGCTTTTATGGGAAATATTAAAGAAAACTGTGCAGAATGAAGCTTCATGATTAATATTCTTTTAATATCTATATGATTATATGTGTATATTATAGTTTTAGTTATCTTTCTTCGCCCTCCATAATCATTCACTAAAGGACATTTAAACTTTTCGTATTAAGAAAAGATCCATGCAAGACAAAGTCACATTTTTATACTGCTTACTTATAACATCATTGATTCTAACAAGGTTCAGAAAATTATTAAAATGAGTTATCAAAATCTTTGTGTTGTCACTAAATATGTTCCATGATTCTATTTGATGGAATGTTTATGATCCCTTCGTAATTATATCAATACACTCTGTGGTCCGATTTCTCTAGAATTTGTAATGATTAATAATCAATAAGAAACGGTGTTTCATGGACATTTCAAGTGGTTTTTGCCTATTCTTTGTACGTAACTTAGCATGTTACAGTTAAATCAAGATCCAGTCACAGCTGATCAGCGCCGGCGGTAGAGCGAGTGGAGCGGTCGCTCTAGGTTCCATGTAACTAGGAGCGCTAAAAAACCAAATGTAAAAGACGATTTTCATCAAAAAATTATATTTTAATGTTACTTTCAGAAAGACATAAAAAAGTGTTACGATACTTAAAGTTATTTAATTTAAGCTTAATATGTGTCGATGTTTGCAATAAAACTTATTTTGAAAAATTACTATTTGCTTATCATGAAGCCGAATTAGAATTTCTGTAAAATTAGAGCACTGACTCGAGGCGCTGAAAGACAATCTTGCTCCACCCCGATCAGAGCTAGGGCCGGCGCTACAGCTGATGCATACCCTCAAACAATCCTTTCATTTCAGATCGAGGAAATTGAACCTGCAGGCTTGCCCATTGACTCAATTCGAGTCGGGGCCACTAACGAGCGCTGTCACCGAAACGACGACAACATCCGGAACACCGGCGACTTGCTGTCCAAGGCACGGAGTGAGTGGTTAAATTTGAATTATTTAAAAACTCATTGCCCAATCCGCCCGTAATCATGACTACCCCCACTGGGCTATGTGTTTGCCTTATGATGATAATCGAACTAGAGCCTTTCCAAACCGAACCTCGATTATATTACCCCTCTGACTTCAAGGCGGGATCCCTTCGCCCTTGAATCGAATCCGGTATCATCTGATCCGAAGTTAAGATTCTTTACCGGTGAGTCGACACCACCACATGCTGTGGTTAATGTCGCGAAATTATTTACATTACTTTATTTCATATTTTTATGTCAATACGACATTAACATATTGAGTGTTTGAATTGTATCACTACTTTCTATCAAATTTGCGTATATTACTCTTTAGAAGTAGAGCAAATTATTAACGTTGCTATCCCCCCAATATACTATCAACTATCAACAGTGATGACTATCAATATTTTAATTAAAGTAAAATCAAAACGAAAAAATGCGCTTTATAACATGCCCATATATATATTATTAACCATATTAAAAACCGTCAACCGTCAAGAACGTGGTGTGCTAAAATCGCTCGGTTGTTTTATTTGCAGTCTTCGATATTTCGTCGCGAACTGTGACCGGGAGCGATTCGTGAGCACTGAAATGGTTGAGTTCGTGCGCCCCCTCGGCGCGGCGCCCGAGCGGCGGTTACCTGTGAGCCGATTGTTGCGGGCGAATGAACGCGAGCTGTGGCATAATGACGCATTAACAATATTAACATTGACCGAACGACAAATGTAGTCCAACAGTGGCAACAACGAAACAATATCCGGAGTCCAAAATCCCATTTGGCCCGCACATAAACGCGAATATTCGCGGAATGCTTACGTAACTGAATGATAATTATGACTTAGTAATGAAGTGTTTTAAATACTGTGCACTAGCTTTTGCCCGCGGCTTCGCCCGTGTTGGCATATAATTATTTCCTCGTTTTGTATATCGGATAATTTTTCTGCCATTGACACCGCACGCTCGATCCTATATATTTTCAATTTAAATTTCAATTTCAGAATTTGTTCCAATTAGGTCTTGTAATTTTAAATTTGGGTCCCTCTCTTTTCTTATCACTTTATCGCCTTCGAATCCAATATCGATCACGATTTTATTATCGATTCTGATTTATTGCAAATTAGTGAGTAAAAACGCATAATTCAATTGTGAAAGAGCCATGTTTTCAACTTAGCACAGCGAGAAAATGGGCTGGCTCGACTAGTAAACTACCACATTCAAATAGAATACAGACATAAAGAAATAACTAACACTATTTCTTTTCGTCCGGTGAGTGTGAGTTCCGGTGGCCCACTACCCCTACCATCATCCCACTTCCCCTCTATTAGCCCAGTCTCCTTTTCCTTATATATCCTATTCCTAACGGCAATGCACTGACAACTCCTCTGGAGTTGCGAATATCCATAGGCGGCGGTGACCACCTACTTAGTGACTCAGTAACTCGTATACTCCTTTGCCCCTCAATCTGCTATCAAATTAATAATATACATACTTAGTCTGCCATCATGTATTGCTTCGACCTTTGCTTAGCAATACTCTCACCACCTTTTTTTTACATGCGAATCACTAACCTAGACCCTTTTAAAGAATACAATTTTATAAAGATTACCTACTCTATGAAGTGACATTTAATCACCACAATCGCAAATTGGTTATCATTAGTGCTCAATTTCTCGCATCTACAATATTACTTATACTTCTATGTTTTGTTCAATATTTTATGCAATCTGTCATATTGTGATAGTTAAGTGGGCATCGATCGATTGTCAAAAGATTATCTATTAAAAGATTAATAAAAAAAATAACCATTATATAAATCTACTAGCGAATAGGTATCCACTTCATTGCCCATAAATTAAAACTTAGCAATGATTTTTTTTTATAATTCTTATATGCCAGCGATTTCGTTCCTATCGACAAAGAACAAATTTCGTCATCTTCTATAACGGACGTTGTCGCTATCAATTCTGATCCCGATCACAGTCATGTTTTATTATCAACTGTCATTATACCATCGAGGCTGACGGTATAATGACGGTTATACCGCACTCGATTCCAATACCAGACACGATATCGATCTTGATCCTCCATTGGGCATTGATGTTATCTATAAAAAATACAATCTTTACTTGTGATTACACTTATTTTTCAAAAAAGATGTCCTGTATCGTATTTGACGACATAATCTATCTTTATGCAGAATTTGTTCACAATCCATCCAGACGTCAGCGCATAGCGAAAGTTCAAACAAACATACTTTTACATTTACAACATTTTAAATAATTTATAAATATATACAAAAGAGTCCGCGGCGAATGGTTAAAATACCATACCGATTAGATCAATAGTTTTTTTATTGATGCCTGGACAAAGATAAATGTTTTCATTTATTTTCATTTAATATTAATCTATGCATCTATTTCACCGATGAACTACTGCAAATATTTTTGCATGGACCATTTCGGACACATAGGTTCTTAGAAACTCCAGATTGAAATCTCAAACGCAGTAGAGGTCAGAAGCTGTTACCATTAAGCATAGTTTATTGTATAAATAATAATTTCCTCTCGCACGTGTCGCACAGATAATAATAATGCTATCACGAGACGTGCACGGTCTGATAGGTAAGACGCCTGTCTCGAAGACGAAACATTCCGGGTTCAATTTCCTTAATCATAAGGGTGACCTTAACTTATTATTATTCTAACCTGTTGCTCTGATCTAATTCTGTCTCAACTGCGTTTTAGAACTGATGTTAATATGATAGCGCTTTCCTGTATTCGAGACTAGCACAGTTATTAGATTCAAACACTACTCTGTAGCCGGTACAATAACGATACGACATGAAAATCGCTTCCAAACGCAATTTTATGTGATACAACAGGTCCGGTATGCGCAAGCGTAAAAGCATCGCCGCGAGGTATTGTCCCGTATCTAATGCCGTGCCGGAAACCAGAACAGGTAGTCGGTCGCGTTAGGTTGACCGGAGCTATTAAACCAGGGCGTGGTGGATCCAGGTAGCTATTTTAAGCTAGGGCTGTGATTCGAACTGTAATTTATTTATAGATACGTCTTTGAACATGAATTTAACCAATAGAACCTAACGACTGAAAGCGGTTATACCTTTGACCGTAATGTAATATATAAAATTAAAAACTTGTCTGTTTGCTTATTTTTAAACATGAAATACGTAATCGACCATTCTCAAAATGTATATAAATTGTATATGGCTTTATATCTGAACAAAACATGGATAAACAGAAACCAAGTATGGATGTGTAAAACAGAATAATACATTGATGTATAATGTATATAAAGCCAACACGGATTTAGCTCAAGAGGTGCCTGTAACTTTGATCAAAATGTAAACACGTACGAGTACAACATACATATTATGAAATAGACAGATCCTGAAATCATGTCGATAAATCCTTTAATAAGGAATATAGACTAGTGAAAACTTAACTCGATTCAAAATACAATTACTTAGTATTTTAAACATTAGTTTTGAATATGATAATGTAAAAACGGTTTAAGGACTTTAAAAACTCATTGATCTTTCAAAATCTGACACTAGTACTAAAATTGGAATTCTGTAGTATGTCCTAAGTTTTTATCTTTAATTGAACATTGAAGCCAGAAAAATTAAACAACAGATGGTCTCTTACGTTTTAACGAAGTAGATAGGTCGAAAATAATATTAAGTATTGTACATTTTTGATAAGTCACTTTGAAAGTCTTCTGCCACTTAATTTTTGGAACGAAGTTCTTTAACGCGACTTGAGATAGAAGTCGACTGGTAAAAATCGTAACATAACAAAAAAGCGTTATGCTCCCGCCGTACGACTTCCTCTCTCTATCTCTCTCTTGAAATTTATTATTTAGCATTTTTTATTTAATTTATAATTCACTGTTTTGTATATAATAATGTTAAACGAATAATATTTTTCGTAAAATATTGAAGGAAACTTTTTGATTTTATTCCTTACTTTGCAACGTTTTATATTGAAAAAAACTTCGTTCCTGAGATAGGTCCCGGACCGCAAGTTTTTTTCTTACTTTTTCAACTTAAATTTAAAACTAATTGGCATACTTTCTAATCGAATTACAATCGCCACTCGATTCCTATACTCGTTTTGTATGTATATATATATATATATATATATATATATATATATATATATATATATATATATATTTAACACCGTAACCGCTTTAAAATTATTATCGTTCTAACATAAAATTTACTCGACATTAATACAGACTACATATAACGTATCCGTTACCACAACACGGGTAATTCTGCAACCCTAAACGTTAGAAGAGGGATAGAAGACCGGGCCGGGCAGGAAGACCGCGCCCCGGCGCGGCTGGCGCTCGCTCGTGCGGCCGCCGCTCTGATAAATGGTCGGTGGGCCACGCGCGCAGCCGGCCGCCGGCCGTGCGATCGGCTGGACGCTAAACCAACAGTGTATGTGAGTGTCCGTGTGTATGTTGTGTCCGTGTGTATGTGTGTGTACGTAAGTATTGTGTAAATGTGTATGTGTGCGTGTGTTTGTGTCTTTGTATAAACGATTGACTAGATTTATCCGAATGGCCTGAGATGAAATTATTTGTATCACTTGATATAGCTTTTAGATCTACCCACCCTATTGTCGAAGCAAGCTATTCACTACTTCTTGTTTGAAGTTCCAAGCCAAAATGCCAAAAACGGAAGCCTTCTAGTTTTGTCATCTCTGTCCGTCCGTCCGTTCGTCCGTATGTCAAAGACATTTTATTCGTAAACTACAAGATGGATATTGGTCAAATTCAGAGTATAGGTGTCTTGTGTAAACCGCTAATTAGTTTCGTAGTTAAATAACGAAAATAAATACGCTCTTTTGCTGGTGCACTAGGTTAAAAAGATTAATAGTTGACATACTTATTTCTCTTGTTGTAGGCGACTATAATGTGCTATATATACCTATAGTGTGCGTGAAATATGGGAAAAAGTGTAACAACATAGTTTTTTCATCTATAACACTGAGCATGGTTCGATACGCTCTTAGTGGGTTTCTTTTATTTGGATGCGAGAAAAAGTAGATGTTTTAATAAGGAAATCATTTGTAATCATTATCTCGATCTATTTTTATTGAGATTGTGGAAAATAAGCAAGAGTTCTCCATCGATACAAGTTACGATATGTCAATATCGTGAAGTCAAAATATCGTGAAAACTATCTCAATGTGTACCAACTTTGAGAAAAAAAAACAATCAGTACTATTTCTATTGTTGAAGCATACGATAAAATTGACATGATATGAATCAACAATTGTTTATTTTTATGAAATATAACAAATTAATTTCAATTTCAAATAAACTTGAGAATTTGGCCAATACAATAAGCCTTACATATATAAAACGTAGTTTAAATTTATGTTGTAACACTCATATGTATTACATACGCGCAATAATCATATTGCTTACAATCTGCTCACAATGCGTCGCTTAAGTTCTGGTAACCGGAAAAGTTGGCCGTGGATTCAAACACCCGCATGCGAGATTCTATACCGACCAATAAAATGTGGTGTTTAAGTTGTACTAAGTTTAGGACAAACGGGTATCAACATCATCGTCTATAAAAATAAAATAGTTGATTTAAAATAGCATTAGTGTAAATTGAGCCATTAAGCACAAATATGCATTGGAATTATACCTAGCAATTGTAATAAAGTCATATGCCTTGCTATTGAACTTATTTCTAGAAGCTCCATTATTGTGACTATTAAGCCACACACATACACCTAAAATAAAAAGTCACTTAACGTCACTTATTTTTTAAAATTTATTTATCTCTATCGCTCCATACAATGGAGCTAACAAAAAAATCACATATTTTGATTTTCTGTATGAAAGCTACCGTTATTTTTTTAAATTGTATTGTCGTTAACATCAAACATGTTAACATAAGTTATAAGACTGTGACTTATGGACAGACGGTCATGATTAAACCATAAAGGGTTCTATTTGTTTGAGATGGGCTACGAAACCCTAAAATCAGTAATAGGTTACCCGCTTTGTCACAATAGGACGTTATTTAAATATCACGGACATAAGCTCATGATAGCCTCGCCATTTGTACATCGTAAAGGTCGTTTGTCTATAAACATATTTATTTTCTAAATCGCATAATTTATGATACAACAAACCTGAAAAATTATGAAAAGCATGCTGTCATATGTTTATAAAAGCACTAGCTCCTAGCCATAGCTGTATAGCTACGTGTACGTATTAAGTATTAAGCTGCGCCTAGTCGAGACCGGCTAGATGTTGTACCACAATATTTCAGCATTCGTTTTGTCGTAAAGAACCAACGGCGACGTGCCCCGTCACAAACAAATATCTGGGAATTTAGAAGAGACATAACCAGGTCTCTCGTCTTCGTGGTTTTAGTACTTGTTGGTATAGACAAGAAATCGTTTCGTGTGTAGCATTTTCTATTTACATTATTTATAAGCGAGTGAATTGTTTTTGAGAGATTTTCTTGGATGTTTTTCAATAAATTTAAAAAATATGTATATTCAAATCACACCTTAATACTAAATAGATGCATGTATATTGCATTGCGGAAAAGTTTTTTCGCATTCTACATACAAATTCAAGATAGTTTTTATCATATATTATATATGCCATTGTGTTCAACAACTCGTTGCATTTTGTAAACAATAACATAATCCCATTGCTGTAGAAATTTGGAATTTCTGATCAAAAAATTGCGACAAGTAGTTTTGACAGCCCTCTTTTCATGTTAACCTAACACCACTTAAAGAAATCTAAACAGACCAAAACAGATTAAAATCTGAAGATGCAAGATCAGGGCTATATGGTGCATGTATTAACACTTCCTAACTAAACTTTTTCAATATTTGCTGAGTGACTAAAGATGTGTTTGGTCTGGCGTTATCATGATAAAAAACCACACCCTTTCTCTTGATAAATTCCGGCTGTTTATACTCTACTTCTAGCTTGAGTCTCATCAGCTGTTGGTAGTAGAGATTCGAAATGATGGTTTTGCCTGGTGGTAAAAGCTCATAATAAATAACGCTCTTCCAATCCCACCATACACATAGCATCAACCTATTGCGATTCAATCCCGGTTTCGCCATTGTCCGTGGAGCGTGCTTGTCTTTTGACCATATATAGTAAAAAGATTCGGTTTCATTACTTTTTAATTGAGAATTGCAAATGAATACATATTTCATTAGATTTCTTTCAGTGAGCTTATATGGGATTAAAGCATCGAGCTTTTTTTATATAGCCAGCTTTTTTCAAATGGGTCATTTTGTATTTAATCCCCAGCTCTTCAACTATGTTGTAAGAAGTAATTTGCCGATTTATTGTACTTTTTCTAGAATGGCATCGACTTTATCCGTAACAGATCGACCAGAGTGAGGTTCATCTTTGACATCAAAATTTTCCGTCTGAAAACGCTTGAACCAATTTTATGCTACTCTCACCGATGCTACATTAGGTCCATTAATATCACAAATTTTTTTCGCGCCTTGCGCGGCTGGTCTGCAGAATAGTTGTTTATGCTTTTTTTTTATAGATAAAGTAGAATTTTTCATGGATATGTTGATTATGAGTTAAATAATACTAAGGTAAATATTTTTTTATTATGCATTCTTTTAGATATTTTAGGTAATTCATGAGGTTTTTTTTTTTGTTTCTCATATTGAAAAAAATATATTTCATTCGTGTCAAGGTCTTTTTGTATACAACATTTCTCGATTTTCTAATGGGCGCAAGTCGGTTGACCGTCGTCGAGACCTGGGTGTTATTTCAAAGACAACAATGCTTGTTTAGATCATCCGTAAAAGATAGACATATGCCGGACTTTTCTGTAGGTCTCCTTAAGATCTAGAATTATATAGCACATTAATTTGATATATCGCTTATGATTTACTCAATTAAAGCATTTAAACACCTCAAAAGCGTCGTTTTTCTGACTTGATTCATCTATATCGTCACTTCTTATTTCTGTTACTTTATATAACCAAATATATCCTATAACATATATATATATATAAAACAAAAAACAATAACAAACACTTCAATTTTATTTATTTGTAATATAGATTACCTTGAATGACTAAGCGACTAAACTCTGCACATTTTACAATCTTAAAGTTCTTCTTAAAATATAATATATACCTTTTAAAAATTAAAAAGTTATATTACAAATATATAACCTCAACAATTAAAATAATTTGTTATTCAACTAGAGGTTTGAAGATTATTGCGTATTAAGGGGCCTTTGTAGTCAAGTGGTCTATTACG
Organism: Eumeta japonica; assembly: GCA_005406025.1. NCBI lineage: Eukaryota > Metazoa > Arthropoda > Insecta > Lepidoptera > Psychidae > Eumeta > Eumeta japonica. The sequence continues at coordinate 31,938 of BGZK01001931.1, read as the reverse complement.
TAAATGTCAAACTGCTCTCTAGACAGACATATGTGATATCAAATGGCTTTTCGCTGTATAAAAATGAGTGTATCGTTTGCAATATTTTTACTACGTTTCCAAAGACATAATATCATTTTTTTTATGTATGAAAATTTTGATAGCAAAACATAGTAATCATTACGCTGTTTTCATTTACTTAAGTATAGTAAAACTTTAGTTATTTTACAATGTATTTTATGGTTAGTAGTACATATTAGTACATATTAATAAAAAACTTGCCAAGAGCATGTCGGACCATGCTCAATGTAGGATTCCTTTACTACGAAGAAATGCACTATAGATGAAAAAACTACGTAGTTATACTTTTTTTCATGTTTCCCTCACAAAGTATGTATAAACACTTTAGTCGCCTATAATTAGACAAACAAGTAGGTATGTCGACTATTACTTTTAAACGGTGTAGTGTTTCAAAATCAGTAGTATTTCAAAATCAGTAGTATTTAACTATAAATTTTAACTATTAAACATAATATTTACTTTAATAGTTAGTGAAACTGTCAAATTCTATTGCTTCCAAAATCACTTGTTTAAAGTTAAATGTTGACAGACAGGTCGCTGTCAGTTATGATATGCGCCTAATATTTGATTCTTAATTTTATAGATAATGGAAGTTTCCGAAATAGATTACGAAGAAAAACTTATTATTATTACCTATTACTATACAATATAAAAAAATAATCAAGTTATAACTAAAATATGCGACTATGTATATACCGTCAATATCACAAATGTCAAAATGGCGGATTTGAAACTTTTGGAACATTTGGAGATGGCCCCACGCACCTCCAAGATTAACTCGAAAGTTACCGGTTAACTGTCAATTGTGAAGTTGAAACAACATGTTTTGACGTGTTTAGCTTTTAAGAGTTAGCAGCTAATTATTGTAAATGATAGTTGAAGCACAGCGCTGTTAAACTAGCGTAAGCTAAAGTGTACGTATTTTCATGACACTTGAGTCCTTTTGTTGAGAAGCATAGCTTTTCGCAATAACTCAACGATTTTCGGTATATCGTATCATGTTCAAAATAATTTTCTTTAAAAGTATTTATTAGGCGTTATCTTTGTTTTGTACGTTTTAGAAAATGGAGGGAGGACACAATTTCTACTACTTTCGGAGCGATTATTTCCGAAAACCTTGATCAAAGAAATTGATTTAAAACCTTAAAGAGTTTTTTTTTTAAACTGTCGAAATATGTGCACAAGTTAGTGTTTGCAGAAAAATATTATTTCCAGCTTCTATTACACGTGTGGACTGCCCCCCATTTGAATTATATATTTTTGTTTTTTAACTATTAAGCTAAGTAACGGCTTATACAAGACATCTATATTCTAAATGGTGTTCTACTAAAAAACTACAAGATGTGTTGATTAATGATGATTATACATCTTGTAGTTTTTTAGTAGAACACCTGCGACATACGGACGGATAGACGGACATGACAAAACTATAAGGGTTCCGTTTTTACCATTTCGGCTAGGAACCCTAAAAACTTAAACTAAAATATTCTAAATGGTTCTAAATATGCAACATGGGAAATGACCTTTCGTTGAAGGATATTCTTAATTTTTCAGGAATCGCAACCCTGAATACAGTTTTCGGATAATTATTAAATAAAAATTATTAATTTTTTAAAAAGTATGTAGTATTTAATATTGTACGGTGGTACGACTACCTTTGTGTTCAAAAACTTTCACGGTTTTTTTTTATATTAACATCATCACAAACTCCGTAAATTCGACAAACATAAACGCTGTTTTACGCATTTTTAAACCTTTTGACCACACAGGTTTTTTTAAAAATTTTTATTACTACGATACTTAATCATTGTAATTATTTCGCTATTAAGACAAAACATAAAGTACGATCACTTTAATACAAATAAATATACAAACATCTACACATCGTTTTATAGCATGTATTTTGTTATCAAAACGCAATTACTTGATAAGAAGTGCGCAGCTGCACCGTGCCCCGCTCGAGGCTATTCTCTGTGTAATCACGTAAATGCAGTTGCATTCAGATGCAGGTTAAATAAACCTATTCTTGGACGTTGTACTTCAAGCCGCCGCTACACACATATCTAATTGTAGTGAGACTATTAAAGACCTGATCCAAATATCTTTATTTTGTTTCTCATTTATTCGCATTGAAACTGAAAAGGAGTATATTTGTTGGCAAATTACAGTTCATTTGAGATTATAAATAAAAATTCATTTCAGTATTGATTTATATTTATCTTAAAATTTTCTCAGACATCGTTGTATCAGTCAGTCAGTTTTTTTTTCTTTTTAACGAAATTTAATAAACCTACTTCCTTATAATTTTTCGAAACTAGTTATTAGCGATTCATAGAGCGGAGCGAACCCGAATCAAAATAATTGATCGGAACATTAACCACTAGAATATTTACCAGTGAGTATTTTAACGCAAATCAAATTGAGTCATTGGCTTCGTACATCGATGAGCATATTAAACTGCAGTGTATTATTACTGTATTATAGTCAAACGAAAAGAAAAATGTTTTGAACTACCGGTAAAGCTCTTCTATATTTAGAAAAAAAAACTTTTATTTTACTTATTGAATGAGTATATTTTATTTATTAAGTATTTAATAAATTTAAGTAATAACTAGGTTTTGATTTAAAGTAGGATTTCTGAACATGATATATTACGGGTCCTTCGTAAATTTCGATAAACCCATCGTATAGAAAGTCACGAACTTCTCTTTTCCTCAAACAATGCGAGTCTCATTTTTTATATTACACTGAAAAATTCATTGAGGTAGATCGTGCGCACTGCTAGTACGGCGGCCCTGGGGTAGAGGGAGAGAGGTCGCTCTAGCAGGGCGCGAAAAAATGACATGTGCGAAAAATTATTACGAGCATAAATATTATTTTGATGGTGCCTCTCGAGAGGCTCGGGGATGCGTACTTCTTAATTTAAATCGTATTGTTGTCGTTTGTATTGTTGTATTAGGTGCTAATTTTTACAAAAAAAAAAATTTTTTTTGAGAAATTGGTTAATTATTGTTTGTTTAACATAAACTGAAATATAATTCATTTGTATTGGCCAAAGGGCGCAGAAAGACATTCTCGCTCCAATCTGATCAAGGGCTGGGGCCGGTAATGACTTAATGACTGCTACCGGAAACACGTGTCACATATATATATGTACAGGCTCCGCTCAATAGATTCGTATTTTCAGTGTCCTCAAACTCGAGTTGGTCCCAAAGCACTTTCCTAGATCCCTGCGAAACGCTACAGCATGATTCTATATCTATTCGCAAGTGCCCTTAGGCAATCACATAAATCTTCTTCATAGTTAGGGCAAAAAGGTCGCTGCACGCGGCCATTACATTGTATGCCTTCGGGCTAATATACAGCAAGATTCCAGAGTATCTGTTATAAATAAAGAGTTAAACTACTTATTCACATATTGCGTATTTCTGAAAATTTTTCGTTCTCCTGTACATGAAAAACAACAAAACACAAATACTTATAACCAGTTCAACCACCTTTTGTTAAAATAAATACGTGGCGGCAAAAGAAGACATTAAAAATAATTAAGCAAAAGTAAAGCAAGCAATGATAATATACTTGTATAAAAAATGTTATTATTCAAAATAAAAGTTCTTACATGTTAAATACCGTTCACCTTCGATATTTAATTATTTAGTCATATTTATCGACATTAATTTTGTTGGGGCAAAAAATAAATCATTCTGAAAAAAAAAAATTTAAAAATCTATTTTGGATTTGAATCATGGTTTAAAAAAATATTTTATCAACGGAAGGCGTGGCCTACTGTAGCCGCGTAGTACCCACCGTTCATAATACGAAATAACTTCAGTTGCTTTTGTGTTTAAGAGAATAAGAGAGAGAGAGAGAGAGAGAACATAAGTGTTTCCCACGCGATATAATCAGATCGAAGTAACGTGTGTACAGATTTATTTAAATTATGTCATAACATATAAAAAGATCTTACAATATGCAACACCAAACTGAAAATTTCCTTATATTGCACCCCCATTTAGAAAAAAACACGTAAATTATCGTATACATCGATCCTAATCCAGTTCTAAATTATACTCCAATTGTACTGTCTGTCATTATTAAGGCCTCATTCGCAATCCCACTCCCAGTCCTGCTGTCAATTCCTTGCACGGTCCCGCTCTCGAATCCGGCTTTATGCCGTTTCCGATTACGGTCATATTCCCGCCCTTAATCCCGATTATTACATCGATCATGCGCCCAGCAATTTCCCCCTCCTGGAATACTATTCTTATTCTATGTTTAAATTTGGAATTGTCTCATTTAGTCATGCAGGTGCAATAATTACTGTATTATTTGTGTTAAAATAGTTACCGCTCACTGTCTGATCCCAATCCAAGTGTCACTCTCGCTCCTGATTTCAGTGTCACTCTTGGTTTCTATTCCGGTTCTGCTCTCGGTTTCGGTCGATAGAGAACCTAACTATCGATAACCGACTATCTTCACTGCTAAATGCTGAACTAAATTTCCTTTATCACTTTGCTGTTGAGCATATCCTCTAGCGCTGTGACAGTTCCACAGGATACCAGATCCTCTGACCCGGTACAATAATAATGTAGCTTTTTATTAAAGAAAGAATTTTTTAATTCGATCCAATACTTCGTGAAATTATTAAGTTTACCTTTTAATATAGGTATTATCAAGTCATTAGGTCGCCTCGACCTCATGCATAAGAAAGCAATATGAATTCATGTGAAAATATTTTCCCAAATTTATCGTACTAATAAAATCTCGAGATGGATTGATCGATATCTCGTTTAATCTGATTTTAAATGTGCCCGTTTATGTATCGACATTGAAATCGTACAGAATCGGCATTTCCTACTACGAATATTGTATGTGATGATTTAATCTAACAAACGGCTGCCAAAACTAATGATTAATGACCATAGATAAAAGTCCACACATAGTTGATTTTGAGATCAGGAATGCTCATTTGTTTTTGTTCAAAGTGCGCTATAAATTTATGTACATATTTAATTAATTATAGCATAAATATTATTGCTAGGTTTTGATTTTAACTCCTTTATTTTAATACCATGATGGAAAACAATTTGATTTCTGAATCAAGGTATATTTTGCTTTTTGTCTTAAGGATTAAAATATGTACATTTCAACGTAAGATTATTTTTTTATTATGAATACCTGGGCTAGTTAATACTAATAAGGACTTTAATAAATATATCGCGTTTTCCAGAAATCAAATTTAGATACCCTTATATCAAAGCAGATTTTATCAAAAAAAAAAACTCCAAAATATCGAAACACGAAAATAACTGGTCTATCTTCTTCCAGGTCTACATCACACCTACCGCGTTCTGCGAACGAGCCACGAACTCGGACCTCGAGATGTCTCCCGATACGATCTGTTCGACCCGCAAGCCGCCTCAACATCGTTTATTTATACCGGCCGAGAGGAGCATGTCCCACAGAAATAACACGACACGTGATACGTAGACCTCGTATGGGACCGGTGACGTAAGAGGTCGGATATTTAGAAAGGTCCAATCCACCTTTTGCTCCGGCAGTTTTAATTTAAGCCCGAACGCGATGATTGTAACACGTAATCCGGTGTGAAATGAAATACCGGCAGCGCACTGCATAGCGGGCTGTCTATTGTCGGACCGCAGAACTAATTTCGTGCAAACTGTTCTACGTTTTCATCGTGCACGTGTAATGGATTCGTGCGACTGTACGAAGGCGAAGTGATTAAAGTCGGTTCTACGATTTCAAGTATTCGAAATTAATATTCTGTATTGCCAAAAATTAAGACTTTCACGACCTCTTTCGCATACGACACTTAAGCTATTTATTGTTTTCATTAAACGTCTTTGAAAATCTGTCTCATGTTCAGACTATTTTTTTTCCATAAGGCGTAACACTTTAGATATGCCATTCACTCATTCGGTAGGCAGTTTTCTTTCTAAAAAATGAGTAATAAAGTAAGAGGTAACTCACTTCAAATTTAATTATATAAATAGAAAACTGTTGCAGAAAGAAAAGATTCAGTACAACATCAAATTGGATATGCACATGGTTATTTATTTTTCTTTTTATTATAATCTAAAATTTTGTAACATATTAAGGCCAAGTATTTATTGAACTTAAGTTTATGTAAGGATAACCTTTTTATGTCAATAGGAACCACATCAAATATATTTAATTGTAGTTCAATTTTATTGAAAGCACAGCGTATATCGACCATTTTTTTTTTTGAATATTTGAAAAAATTCTCACGTATGTTAGGTTAGGGTGAATAAATTGGCATCTGTAAGTTGAGATTCAGAATTCTTCAAACTTAATTTTTTTTTTTTAATATTGACAACTTAATTTTTTTAATATTATGTGCGAGTTGACGATTATGTGCTTATACTTTTTAATTGTCTTTCAATCATTTCACGCTTTTTAACCGATTTCAAAAGCAGGAGAACATTCTATGCTCGTCTGTATGTATTTTTTTAATGTATGTTCAGCGACAACTTAGTCAATTGTGAACCAATTTTGATAATCCTTTTTTTTTGTTTGAAAGTATATACTCTCAAATGATCACAAATTCACTAAGTCTTGATCTAATAATGGGATCCCATGGAAATTGAGGGGTACTTTCTAACAATATAGGTATCTATAGCATGTTTGGTTCTCAGCCACGCCGCCGCAGCGAACGGACGTGTCCCACGGAAAGCTCTCTGCCGCGAGACGCACCGCCTAAATTGCGCGACACCATTAAAAAACCATACAGCACGAGAATTTAATACTTAACGACAATGTAATGGTGAAAACCACTTATGTAAATCGAACATTGAAAAATGTCGACTTTCAAAGAGAAATGTAAAGTGAAATCAGGATCGGACCTTTACAATAGAGATAATGAAGTTAACCTAATAAAGTGCTGGCACTGCGACCACATAAACGAAGCACAAAAATTCCTACAATGTATTAACGAACAAACAAAAATTAAGACACTGAAATATGAAAAAATGCAAAAATCAGTCGGCTGTTAAAGCCTTCATCTAAACCGAAACAAGATTTGACTCGAGTCTCAAGGTGCTCATCACGTCAAGTCAAATAGATTTTTTTTTACGTGTAATATCGCGGCAACGAAGCAAGGCAAAGGCGGACTATGTAGCACCAAAAACAGTGAATATCAAATATTTTAGAGAACCATAGAAAAAAAAAATACTACAACTACGAAACAGTCACATGTAGATGTGGCACAACGAATCACCTGCACATTGCTGGCCTTCTTATCTCAGAGGAGGCCATACTTACATACGCAGGTAAAATAGTAACAATCGCTGAAAGCAAAACACTCCTAGAAAAAGAAAGGCAGGGCCTTGTTAGAGCCCACTATGGACGTAAACCGACAGAACCATCAACATGAAACGCCGACACCGATACCCCTGTGTACATAAACTGTGGCCAAGCAGGTCATGGCACCAGACAGGCCAAATGCCCCGAATTCAAAAGAGAAATACAACGACAGAAAGAGTAAAGAGGCGTATTTCAAGAAAAAAAAAAAACAATAACTCGTCAGAACACAACACATACTTCACAGGTGAGACCAAGCACCTCATATGGGAACGCAATAAGTCACCAACAGCAACCTGCTATAACCAATCAAACCATCAGCAAGCAAGTCACTACGAACTACAGTCAAAAACCATATGTGTCCTCAAAGATATAATCCAGAGCGTCTCGCAAGAAGAGAAGCTTGAAATATTTTGTATGCTATTGAAATAAACAAATTCCTACACACGCTAACAAAAAATTGCGTATATCACACGCCAATACACAAGGCTTGAGAAATAAATTTATTGAGATAAAGAACCTAGTTAGAAAATACGATCCACACATTAAAGTACTTAATGAATGCAAATTCGACTTTGAAAACGTCAAACTCAATCTTAATAAATATGATAAACTCTTTGACTCAACAAAACCACATCTAACTACAGCAATATACATCAAGAGAGGCATCAAATGGACACAAATAGATTTTATTATATCGCTGTACACCAATCCAAGCTACACAAGAAAAATAGAAGGAATAGCCATCAAACTTTTCTACCATCACAATAAGAGTGGTTATATTATCATTGAAGGCACGTAAATCCCGCCCAAAGCTAAAATAGCAATAGTAAATGAACTTACAGAGCTTCTAAACGAAGATAACTCGATAATAATGGAGACCTAAACCTAAGGATGAGACAGTTAGGCCACTTGCAAGAGGCAGGCTGTGGAAGTGAGGTTAAGCGACACGTAGAAGAAGGACTATGTACTCTAGCCCATACAAATAAATTATCAAGACCGAACCACGCAGGCGAAGGTATATTGGACCTGGCTATCATCATCAGTCTACTCAAGGAACAAATAGACACCTACTGCAGACAACTGGATTCAATATCATCGGAACACCTACCATGGCTATTAACAACAGAGTTAAAAATAGAAACCACTAAACATAAGACTAGAAAACTCAGAAAATCTACGAGAACAAAGAGTCCATTAAACTCTTCATACGCGCAATGAACAATAAAATTGACTTGACAAAAAGAACCAATACCAATCAGGAATGCAAAAACTTCATCAAGATGCTTGAGACGGCAATAATTATAGGTTCGAATTAGCAAGTCGAACCTACTCTTGTTAGAACGATAGTATAGAGTGGCACTAAAAGCGGCAGGTGGCCTCCCAAGAAATCTACCAACAGAAATGTTTTGGGGTATGCTAGACATGAATCCATAGTACATCATAGTACACGACCTACACAAAAGCATGATAGGAAAGGATAAAGAAACAGAAATATCCGGCATCAGCGTCGATGAGATAGATCACTCCAACATTCAAGAGATCCAATACACAAGACACGGACAATATAATCCACTCATTTTCGCCCAAAGAGCAGGAACGATCAACTACGTAAACAGACCATAACGTAAACTCAATCAGCAAAAGACAAGCACTGCATCAAATACCCAACTTAAAATAATAACCAACTCTGTTAATTAAGCCTAGCACTGTAAGTGCACCACATAAACACGACTAGTTAGTCAGCGGCCCCACTATGGGGAGGCATGCAAACATAAAATAAAGATTCAGATCTAGCTCCACTCTGGACATTAATTAATCTTAAGCACTCACCCATGACAAAGGGCAGATAATGTAACAAAGAAACGATAAATAATAAAACATTTCTAATCTATTCTATATTATGTTTGGATTCCTTTTTTTTAATTATTCATGTTTTAGCGTCTGGAAGTCATGGTCTTATGCTACTGAGCTGATAATAGAAGCCACAGCACTCTTTAACGAGTAGGAATCAAGGGATAATGCTGCGTTTTTTCAACAAAAACTACTCCTAATGGCTATTAGTAAAGCCTTGTATACACAGAAATAAAATAACTCATAAATATACTTACATGCTTTCTTTCATTTATATAATTCCAATATAACAAACTGAGCACGAATACAACAAAACTTTTCAGTGATATCAATAGGAATGACGTGACTTAAATTAATGTGCGAGTGAACGCAAATGCGATCTGCGTGAATTATAGAACTTTTATATTAGAAAGATTAAATATGATTCACAGTTTGTATAAGAATAATTTAGTAGTTGAATTCCAACTGAGAATGTGAAGACCCTGAAATGATTACTAGCAAACAATGAATTGGGGATTAAAACTGCATTGTCACTTCAGCCCATGAATCAATGGAATCAAATAATTTTCACAAGGATTAAAAAAACTAAATAAAATGTAAACATTGCAAACAGATACAATAAGTAACTTTCTACATAATGTACCATATTTTTTATTTAGAATTTTGAGGAACAAGGAAAAGAACAAACGACAGAAATAAATGAAAAGATTGAGCGGGTGAATTTCAAATTTCATGAAATCAAAAGAGATCAAGCTTATACTGCCTGAATTTTAAAAAATTGAATTATGACAAAATAAATAACCTGGGAATACTGAAATTAATAAAGTTTTTAAGGATTCCAGAATAAAATGTTATCTCCAAAAACAAAGAGGATAAAAAGAGAAATATTGTTATTTCTTCTTATAGTTACACCAGAAGAATATACTGTTATGTTCATTTGTTGAGTAAATATTAAAAAAAAAACACATACTATAAGCAGCACTCAAGAATATAGCAGAAAAAAAGAAAAATATATAGGTCTCTATTTATTTGGAGAGATTTGTCGAATCAAAATATGTATCATACTGAAGTACTTTCGAATAAGCTAGCAAAAGACAATAAATGCACGAAGAAAGCAGTAGTTGAAATATTTCATATTCTGGAAACAGACACAGAACAATGTCATCAAGCAAAGACTGTAATGCAGTTTAATTCCGATATAGTATAATGTTATTTTACATACACCTTACATTCCCCGTTTAATTATTACAGTTTGCATTTGAACTGGTGGGTTACATAGTTCTATCACTCCCCTTCCGAGCTGCACAGAAACCTACCCTCGGGATTTAGGATTTAATCCCTTCTAAGATCTCGACTGAGAGGCGAAGTACTGATATTGATGGTGACGATTACCATGATCACATTAATATCCTGTTAGAGTCAAATACACGCCTAAAAAGAGTTTATTATGGGAAGATATATTATAATCCTACTCAATTACTATAAACTCCGGCACAAAGATATTTCTTTTGACACCTTAAGCAGTTTCTTTAATAAATTTCATAATAACATATTAAATAAATTCTTTTAATTAATGTTAACCTTTAAATATTAATAAATATGAGAAGTTAATAATATAAATTTGTAATTAATAAGAACCTAAAACAGACTTATCGTGCGAGGTTTAATATATCTCCTTTATTAATGTAAACACATTTCGTAACGGCACGAAAATTAATACACTACAAAATCGTACAAAATACGAATCCTTTGAGAGGTCTTAAAAAATCTTATTTGCTTCGATGAACCTTCGTTTCAAAGCAAACATGTGGCACCCTTTGATACACCACATTGTTGAGTCAGGGTTATCCCATAGTGTCGTCGAAAAACATTGCGAACATAAACCTTTAAATTAGACCACATCACAATAACAACACTTGAATACATTCAATTTGTATTCTTTCAGTCGCTTCTATCATCATTTTCTTTGGCATGTCCTAAAGAAATAAATATCATTATCCTACTAGTACTATTTTATTAAACTCATTTTACACAGCATTTAAAAAAAAAACAAATAATGTATTTTATTCTTATAAAACATTGAGAGCAGTGAGCAGGTTTAGCTGTCAGATCCGGACGCTGTCGCGCATTAATGGTAACGATAACAGCTTCTAAAACGTAAATTTTGGAAGAGCATGGATCTTGCTGAAGTAGGATATTGAAAGCCTCATACAACCAAACGAAAACCAAATATTAAATATTAATTAATACTTATATTGCAAAATATATACAATAAACAAAGTATGTACAAAAGCATTGTAACTAATGACAAATTTTAATTTCTATTTTCTTATTCAAAATTATAACGGTCCCGGAATCGACAATATTTCATGCAGGCCACGTTGGTGGCACATAAAAGAGTGGCTAAATTTTAACAAGCGAAACCGACGATAATAATGAACGATTGTTGGATGTTATGCAAAGGAAATTTATGCATTACATATAATAAAACAGTAGACATAAAAAATCTGTACATTAAGCATGTTTGAGAAGAGGCACTTTGGGAGGTTTTAGAAAGGTTGACGGAATACATTCTAAAGGTTGTTAAAAAAATTTTCTGTCTATCTGTTAATTTGTTCTTGCGAACTCCGCAAAAGCTATTCAACAGAATTTGATGAAACTTGGTACGGTAATAGTTTATACCTCGAATTAATAAAACATAAGGATACTTTTTATCAAATTTCACTGCTATTTTTTTTATTTGTTGTGTATACTTTGAACATAACCGAAATCTAGGTCGAGACTAGACTCTGAACCAAAAGCGAGGCCAGCGTTGTAACTGAAACCAAGGAAAAGATTGGGATCATGGTTGACAGTGTGACCAGTCTATATAAAAGATGTGTAAATTCATTCATTCTATGTCCACGCAGGCGAAGCTGTAAGCAAAAGCTAGCATGCTATACTCATTCAAAGTTAATGTCTGTGGTCTTCATATATTCTTCTGCGTAACAAAAGATAAATGGAGCAAACTTGTGATATTATATTTATCCTAAATATATTTTTAACGATATTTAGACTATGCTACAAAAACTATTAGTAAAAGCAGTATTAAAGTTATCTATTTTTTATGTACGAAAATATATTCTCGATTCATCAGATTTAGATATGTCAACAACGACGTCGAGCATACAGCCAGTTTTCTTATATGGGCATTTTGTCAGACAAACATCGACGTATGCAATAAAACCTCCACACGTTATTAGAAAATACGAATGAATATCAAACAATACACTAAACTTTTTCATCACCCTAAACTATTTTTTGACAACCCTCAATAAGAAATCCGTTGATAATTAAATATAAAACATGTCGGAACTTATATTTCAACTCCACGACTTACATTGTAACAAGAATATTTAAGGCCGCGTCCATGCCACTAAATCACTAATGGAAGGGTCTCATTCGGCTTTTTTTTATACATCCATGTATTTTTTACTCTTCACTTGGATCTTTGAACGAAAAACTTTGGGACAGACTATTTTTTTTTTTGCTTTTCGAGTTTCATTGATTTAATGTGTTTAAAAAATATGCACTGGATCTAGATTATGCGCACCTCAATTATACGGATTCGCGTTTATAAGGATTCCCAACCATGATCAATAACTTTGTAGTCTAATTATGTTATGTTGGAAATTGCACTGCCCGCGCGATTTCTGCCCCACGCGTTGCTCCTTGTTTTAGTTAGACAATTACCAATCGTTACGCCGCTGGGTGAGGATTGTCACGTCTGTACTTAAAAATGTCAAAGAGTAAGAAAAAGACGTCGTAGTTTAAGGATAAAATAAATATTATTGATTTATTTAAAAATAAGTGAGAATCGGTTGCAAGCGACCTGATAAGTATTGTATAGGTACTTCCACGACAAGTAATACACATTAACGGAAATACCGATTCAATTTTGAAATATACTTCCAAATTAGACAGTGAAGACGGCAGTAAGCATCGAAAGGTGATGAAAAAATAGAAAAATGCATTTGTCAAAGGAACTTTGTACTGCTTCAAAAATATTATAATTCCAAAAACCAAAAAAAAAGCACATGAATAACACCGAAATACTCATTGACTGATATCACAACATTTTTATATTTGAAGTAAAGAAAATGTATAGCTGCATATATTCGTACGAAAATGTCTGTCTAATCTCTTAATAATAATTTTTTTTTTTTGATAAATTTATTTTTTTTAATCTTGTTTTGAATAAAACAACCCTAATTAAAGTAAAGTAATTAACCCTAAAAAAATAACCATGAGACAACATACCTATAAAATAACGACATACGAGCGAGGTAGGTATCTGTCTAGTTTAATAAATATATACAAAAATCGCTTTTCTTCATATATTCAATTATCCGGATTTTCTGTGCGAATACCTTACGGCAATGGTTAGTCCGGTTAACCAAAATTCCACTGCATATATTCTGTCAATTATTTAAAAATCCTTTTATTTTTTTTTAAAAATCCGTAATGTGAAATCGATTTATACATCATTGTTGATAGTACAATCACCTACGTTTCAAAGTTATTTGAATCCGCCCCGACGAGCTTCAAGCCCATCGCTGTTTACAGTCTTTATACACAATAGCAACAGAAGCAGTTTTTACGTAACTTCGAAGTGTGATTTCTCTCGTAATATTCTTTTCTCCGACCACCGAATATAACTTAGTCATGCTCAGAAAAGGGCATTGGTTCATTCTCGGACTCGAACTGGTTTACTTCTGATTAAAATCGATGCCTTACCACTCAGCTACCAGTGACAATTATTAATTAAACGGCACCTATAATATAACAATATAAATATGTTATTAAATCTAAATATTTTCTACATTTGAACTCGTTTTTATCAAATTATAATAGATCCCGGAGCTGACAAAGTGTTTTATGACCAAACGACCAAAAAAAAAACTCACACAGCGAAAGCTAACTTAACGGCTATGTTTTATTTCATTTCTACGTCAACGCTCATATTTATTTCAATAACTTTTCAACCGTTCGCATATAATTTATCGGAGCGAAATCGCTGTTAATTTATTTATATACATTTCTTCTCGTCGAAGGCTTTTATTCGCGTCGCAAGATATAAACTCTTAACGGAAGCATCATCAGAAGCCTTCTGATGCTAATGAACGAAGATGGCTATTAATCAAACGAATCGAGTAACGGCGGTTCGCTTGAAGCGGCTCCTAAACGAATGCTCTTTATTAATACCACTGTCAAAATACTTTTATTTATGTGGTTTTTTTCCCCGCGGTGCCTCTCCGATAATTGCTTATCATTTAATTATCTCTTTTGTACTGTCATGGGAAAGATTCGGGATATGTTGTTATGCTGATGCGTGCAAAGGACAACTAACTCGATGAAAATAAATCGCAATAGAAATAAAAATGAAAATACAAAATCGAACTATATTTTTTTGTATTTTTGTTTCGTATATGTTTTTACATTTATGACCTTCCTTTAGACAGCGGCAGCCTGTGTCACAGCAAAAGTTTAAAATGAGAAGAAGACCGGAAAAAATGAGGAAAAATTTCGTTTTTAACTTGCCAATGAATCGCACAAAATTTATTAACAAATTTGTATCAGATTTTAATAATCGCTGTGCCGGCATAAGTCCTTTCATAAACTTTTTATTAAGATTTATTAGTTACGAAATTGAATTTTATAATTTGGCCATTTTTACATTTACGATAACGAAAATACAATTTAAAATCATTTTACGTAGACGTAGACGTATAGGTAATACTATTGTGATCGTACTATTTATATGTTAAATAATTTAAAGCATCGTTTCATTGTTTTATTAAAAAAAAAAACTATTTTTGCGCTTAGAATAATTGTGCCAAATCATATCATTTGTTTAGTATCAATGTTATGACGCTACAAGAAAACTCCAATGTTTATCAAATGCAATATTTACTTATTACTAGTGTCCTTGCACACTGTCACGATGTACATTTGATCACGTGCTTTCTACTTCTTTCAAGTTTTTAAAAGTATGTTATACAATTCTCCACACTTTTAAGAAAATTTGACATGAGAACAAAATATTTTATATTTCGACTTTCATGCTCAAAACTACATCTTTTACTTAACTACCTAAAACTTTCCCCATGTGCAATGAATTGACAATAGAATATTCTTCCGGGTGCTATTGGAATTCGCAAGCTAAGAAACGCCCAGTAGTCAGAAACCGTCTATCCAAAGGCTCCAGGTGCCTGCGAGTTCCGTGGCCGGCGTGCTGCTGTATTTGGCGTACGACGACCGATCGTTCCACGACTACTGATCTTCGACGACCCTGCCCCGCTCGTTCAGACTGAAAGTTAATGCAGTTTTTCACGTAAATAACCGTAATTAAAATAGAAATTTCCGTAAAATTCTATAAAATGCAAATACTGATTATTTTCGCGAACAGAGGATTTTCTCATTGATTACATGAAAATACAATAAATCAGCGTCAAAATCGCAGTGAACCAGCGCGGAAGGTTAAAGGCTTGGAACGTACATATTTTTGTGAGAAGTAAAAGTATTGTGAAAGGATATCTCTCAGCATCGAGGTAATTAAAACCTGATACAAGAAAATAAAATACAAGCTCCTCAAACCCGATCAAAAGGCAAAAATAAATAAATAAATAAAGGCGCTTAATTAAAAATACATGTCCAAAAATCCGGTTCACCTACATCAACATTGTTTTTTCTATACATGGATATTTTTCCTCGCTTCACATGTTTTTAAATTTTTAGGCAAGCAATTCACGGAAGATATCGATCACGACATTTTATGTGCGTGGTTCCTTCACTGTATGACAGCATTATTTTAAATTTTCTTATAAAGGCTATAACTTAATAAACAAGACTCTTCTAAATACTTAATATTCGGTTGCAAATTTTTAACTCTCCACCTGCGTAAGAATCCAAAAAATCACCCCAGTTTTCGATCTACAATTTTATTGTTATTTTTCAATATATTGTATCACTATAATTTTAATAAATAGATACAATTTTAATAATAAAATATAATATTAGTCGAAAGAAACTTATTTATTCCAAACATAAATAAATTCTCTGGATATTCTCATACCTATGATTTTTATTCTAAACACAAAAATGTTTTACGCATACACTATGAAGTACGCTTATACTGCAGGTGTACCGGATGACACTAATTTAAGACCCAACCTTATTTAACCAACACGCATCCCCAATACAATTAAATATGTTGCAAAGCGATTTTAAATATGTGTACTATGAAAAATAAATATGTCAAAATATACTAGATCGACTATTGCTCAACTACTATTAGTCAAACGGTGCAATGTCTATATCTAGGTAGCCTGGAAATCGTTTTAAATAAACCAACATTATTACGCTTTAATATCATTATTAAAATTTCAATTCTTAATTAACAACAGCAAGACATTATTATAAAGTGAAATTTGCAAGAACCGCACCGTCATCGCGTTCCAATTTATGTCCGTCCGTCTGTCCGTCAAACTGTTCGCCTCGAATCGGTCCATTGCGCAACATCAATAATACATTCGCGTTTTTCAGGCGGCTTCAATGCGACATTTTGAATTTAATTGATGCAATGTCGCTTAATTTTAAAACCAATTGAGTTCTTAAGTAAACATTAATACCAGCTTAGTATTTATACGCATGCGTGAAGCTCGTAAGTTTATTAGGAAATTTATCCGAATAGCGGTGACCGAGTGATCAAGAATGTTACCTTCAAATCAAAACGTATTGAGTGTGAAATTGACCACTGACGATTTGCTAATGAGCTTTTAACCATTCGGTCTGTCTCTTAAAAAAAAACACAGTACGGCGATCGACTGTGTCCTCGTTGGTGACAGCAGTCGTTAGCAACCCCAATCTACACTCGAACGACGTGGAGGACGTAAGCCCTTAAGAGTTAGCCCTTAAGTCCCTCAATCGATAAGAAAGTGGGAGAATATATACTTCGGCAGGAGTACATGAAAGAACCTGACACAACAACTCCATCAAAGGTTAATTCAACTAATCTTTCGCTTACAGTCTTTGATTAATGTAGGAATCGTATATATCGAGAGCTTCATGCAGATAGGACGTAACTATAAAAACGCAATTTTACTGGAAAAGTAAAATAAAATGTTTTGAATGTCATTATGAGATAAGTCTTTACTTGGAAAGTCTGATAATTATGAAATTTTCCTTTATAAGGTATTAATATTATACTTTTTTCTATAAATAGACGAAGAAATAAAGTGCGTGTAGTACGACTCAAAAAGTGAATTTGGCATTTTTTGCAGTTACGCCCTATTTGCATGAAGCCCTCGATATGGTCGTGGCCTTTTGAGCGAATGCACTAAGACAGTGCACACGGCCAACGTGCGCGGAAGCCAAGCGTTTTGGCGTGTTTTGCCGTTTACGGTCAACGATTAAGGATAACCCAACGTGTGTCGATTTTTCGAACACATCAAAATTAATTTGACATAATCTGCCAACAGGCAAACACGTTGACCTCTTGTTCGGCTTGTAATTTTATCAAAATTACAGCGGAGACAGTGGAAACAATTTGTGTTACATTTACTAACAATAGCTAGTACATACAACGAAGTCAACAGAAAGAATATTATTAGCCAATTCTTTTTTGATACATATTAGATTAACTACGATTTTTATTCAAAGTTACTGTACAAGCAAAGTGCCATGGCTTCGCTCGTTTCCACAACCACCATCATCAAATGCCAATACAGAATGAGCAAAAAACCAATGTGAAACAGTGTTCTGTTTTTGATCCAACACGCCAACTCCACATACTCCTCGTTGGGCTTCTAAATTTAATATCTCATTTATTTTATTTTAAATATTCATTTCAATTCATAATCAAATATTTTAATATCTTAGAAAAGATAATACATACTATATAAATGTTTATTTCACTCAATGTACTTGATTATGTATGTGATGTCATACAATGTAATAGATTATTTGCCATATAATTTATTTTTCAGCCATGAAAATTTCTGGAATATTATATAAATATTGTATTGTATTCATATAGAATACAACAACCAATTATGAATTAATAGCGAATTGATAAAGAATATTGTTCTTTTGATAAGATCAACACTTGCCGGTGAAAAATATTTTATCCAAATATTTTATCAAAATTTAGATTTAATTTAAATCT
Source organism: Eumeta japonica (assembly GCA_005406025.1). Taxonomy (NCBI): domain Eukaryota; kingdom Metazoa; phylum Arthropoda; class Insecta; order Lepidoptera; family Psychidae; genus Eumeta; species Eumeta japonica. The sequence continues at coordinate 13,478 of BGZK01001931.1, read as the reverse complement.
TACTATTACGAGTTATTTGTGATAAAATAAGTTAGAAAGTGTGTGTAGGTATAGACACGAAACTGTTGATATCTGTGTGAATTATTGGCTGTACTGATTTTGTAATAACCTACAACATATTTCCCTACACTGTTTAGTAAAATTCAAATAGTACAAACACATACTTGTAGTTAACGTATATAATCTGTAAGTGTGTTTGTCACTGAATTCCTCCTGAATCGCTCAATAGATTATAATGGAATATTTTGTGTGTGAGTGGGATCCCAGATGGTTTAGATTCACAATTGAACCAAGTAGGTGCCGCTACAATCGGGTTCTAGACTTTTTTAATTTATTTTTTGCATATAAGAACAGATAGTTCACTCTCAAAGTTAATCCCTCTCGACTCCGTCAATATTTTTTTCACATGAATAAGGGACCAGTAAAATCTTCTGATAAGGTCATGAATAATTGACCTTCTGAGAATAATTCGCAGTTACGTTTGTGTACCTTAAGATGGCTCTGATGCTTTAATTCGTACTCATCAACATACGCACAAGCTATTTACGTCGAATTAGCTTAGGATATTTTCCGGCGACCGTCGAGAAATTGCACTCATTTTCGAATTTTGCTTTGGTCGTCGGCAGTCACATAATGACGAAACGATGAGATTGAAATACCAAATGTCGTTTAGTATATAGTTCACTGAACAAGCGTTTGCCTATCCCACTAATAGTCAGCAAGCCAACGCTCGGAAAAGACAGCGTCTATTGGCTCCGCTGGTATTGTATAAGAATTCATGTGCACTTTTGATGGTTCGTCTATCGGCTTTGATCAATTGAGTATTCGAGGAATCGCTCAATCCCTAATCTATATATTCTGAAACTTCAAATGAAAAACATATAGAAATAAAGCTACAGAATGTATTATACAGCGACTAATGTCTGACTGTTTCAAGTGCGAAACAAGCACTAGCAAATTATGTGAGAAATATCTGTAGTGCATTTGTTAAGTAAGTTTCGTTGCTGATATATAGCATAACCGCATAAGTGGACCTGCGAAGGAAAACTAGTACCTACCATATAATTTCAGCTTTAACTTCCCACACGTTTTAATCGATCAAAAGTCAGGCTAATCATCGCACAACGACTAAAGGTATTCGAGTATCGGTACGAAACTTCTCATCGCCCCGGGCGAAGCCGGGTCGTTTGTCTAATAAATTGATAATTACACTTTTAATGATCCTTGACAACACGAGTTCCGGTCACGAGCGGCGGTACACTGAGGATTACTGTCAGCTCGGCGTTTTGGGTGTCAAGATTTAAGGCGGCCTTGATCCCACGTAACGCCCGAGCACAGTTCCCCGTTAAGTTCTTTATTCTTAAATACAAGTTTTTTTTCTGTTTGAATATAATAATATCACTGTGTGGATATACAGATTTAAAACATAAATTCCACTTGCATACGCAATTCGTTGTCTTAATATTGTAAACGGGGTGTCTATATAATATTAACCTGCAGCATAGCTAAACCTGAATGGACCTCGCATCAAACATAATTGAGGACAGTATAAAGTTATTTCAAATTTTGATTATAAAGCTTCTTTTTTTTTAAGTAAACGATGGTAATTCAGTGATCGTTTAGTAAACAAATGCCCCGTCTTCATGTGAAAGCACAAAGCTTTATCTTATTGAGGCAAATACTAGAAACAGTAGTAGTTATGTCCTCGATAGGTAGGTATAACTTTTGTACCTAGGACAAAACAGATTTTATTTTTGCTAAAATTGTACTTAATCGCAGTTTCGCGACGTATTACATTAAATAGCTAATAACAGTTATTAAAAAAAAAACACGAATGGCTTATGCATTTGTCCATAAGGAAACGAAACTATTTTTGGGTTCCGAATCCTATCCGTTCCTATCTGCCTTCTTTCTCTCTGTCTATGGAGACTCTTTTTCTTAGGAAAGGAAATATATATATATATATATGTAGGGGAAGTGGAAATTAACATGAAATCTTAAGTAAATCTTCTATTACAAACAACTTTATCTAGAGATTCGGCCATTCAGCCATCAAAACCTATAGGCACTTCGTGTTGATCTATAATCAAGAAATTTGGCAAAAAGCAAGGTCGCGTACCACAAACAAACAAAAGGCACCAAAACTTAGTTATGTTGTTCGAGTTTTTTTTTGTATGTGATAGTATCACACAATTATCACACACCTGAGTACTGATTTACTCTTTATTTTTTATTTAAGTGACAACGAAGAATTGGAAATATCTGTTGATATGTAAGTTGTCCACCGATAAAGGGCTAACTTAGAAAACCAACTTTCAGATAGCGTCACCGGATATCCAATATAGCATGAATTTACACGGTAAATTACGAAGCTCCTCCAATTTATGAAACTAAAAATATATATTTGTTGCATTAGCGATGCACCGCTACTGAAATCAGATTACAAAATAATATACATATACAGTTTTTTAGTATCATGATCGACAATATAATAAGAGTGACTCTTTCGATTGATGCAGTACCCTCCGAATTAGGCGTTGTGCACATAATAATTACCGGCTATAAATAAAATATAATTATAACATTTTCATTTATTTTACTTTATTATTTAAAAGAATAAATTCGTTACAAAACATTTAAAAATTTTGTTATTCAAAATTTTGTTTCAGTATTACGAAAAACAATAAAATCTATAAGCCAACCCCAACATTTTCTGCAACTCTCAATCTTGAAGGGAAGAAGACTTAAGATAACAATTCCAATGTCAATCAATCGATTAATTCAAAAGTTATTTGTAAAAATATTTTTTCATTTTTTATTCATATATTACGATAGTGACTGAATTTAATGGGTTTTACAACAATCGATTAAGCTTTTTGCGGATACAAACTAATTATGGTTTGCAAATTATCGATTTACTAATTCTAAAGTTATTTATAAATAAAGGAATGTTTCTGATCATTTTATTTTTGATACCATTCAAAATCGTTAATTAACTGACCGATATCAAGTTTTTAGACAATATAAAATAAATTAAACTCTTTCCAATATTTTCAAATATCAACTTAATTAATTTAAAAATTACCCCTGAATTGCGTTTTCTCAAATGTTCAATTTCATACCGATTTTGACTTGTATCCCGACGAAGGTCTCTACTGTAGTATTAGCTCTTCTAGTAGTGCTACACGAGTTCTGGATAACGTAACTAAATCAACACGTCACTACGCTACACTAAAATTTTGCAATTTTAAAGCTGATTCGTGACAACCACGCACCGCCCCTACACTAGTACGATAACGTCACGAAAAGCAAAAAGTACGGCGCGACAAACACGAACAGACGTGATGAACAGATGAACAGACGTTTTTGATGTATTGATTCTGATACAAATCGTTAATAATTGTTATTTTTTAACGTGCTTAAAGAAAAGACATTTTTGAATGAAATATATTTCTGAGACCATTCAGAACCGATCGAACTCAAATTAAGAAATATAAAAGGAATGGAATAACTATTTGTTATTAGCGTATAATTTCTTTTCTATAATCACGTACCCACATTTTGAAGTTTTCTTTTTATTTTACTCAAATTTCGTGACAAGTAAATTTGAGCGATATCTGTGGACCTTGTTAAATAAAGACATTTTAAAAAACATTTAGTCAAAAACCTTTCCTTAAATTGGGTATACTAATAGATATTCAGTAGTGTCCAGCGAAGTATCCCATTAGATATTTTATCACATTTCACAGAGATTGGCGTTACAAAGTAGTAATTTCAATAACGAATCAAAAAATTGAATTGGCAGTTGTCTAAAGCAAAGCGGTGGCATTGTGCAGCAATCTCATTTTGTTAAACTACTGATTACATTTTATGATAAGCGAATTCGATGCAGATCGATTTAGATCGGTGCGGAGCAACAAAAAGTTGGAGCGTAGTTAAATATTATTTAATATCCTGTACTAATTTTTGATCCTGATTCGCTGTATATAACTAATAAAATTTACAATTCATGAAAAAAAAATCCTCAGGATATATGTGCAAAATGCGTAACGTATGTTTCGTTGTTTATACATATAGACTTAACATTATTTTTAAATTAGTTATAAATAAGTTTGTCCATATAGGCAGTACCCACAACAGCCAACAAACATGAATTGCAATAAGAGAAAATAACTCGTTATAACAATTTTGATAGTATCTCGATTTTTGACATTGAGGAACGTCATTTTTGACTATCGTCAAAAATTATTTTAAAATTTTCCTATATCGATAAGACAACTTTAATTTTTCAAAGGTAGGTATCACATTTTTTGAAAACTGTATGTCACATGTCAAGGTACATTTCATTTTTTCTTTAACAAATAGTAAAAATTAGTTTGAAAATTTATGTCTAATTACATTTAGATTTATAAATTTCATAATTCTCGCAAATCACATGCGGAGATGCTTTGTGAAGATTTTTTGTAAGCGAAAGGGTAACCATTGACAAACATAGAATCTGAACAAGGGGAACTTATTTCGAATCATTAAATTATGAAGTGCATGCCGAGTTGCGTTTATGCTTATGCCCGCTCTATTACTTTATGATTCGAAAACTTTGCAGAGCAGTTCTTTATTGATATTAAAAAAAAATGTACACAAAATCAAATCGCCTACTTCTAAAGCTTACTAAAGTTCAAACTTAATAGTTTATTCAAACCCATAATCAATATCACAGAATTAATAGAATATGTATTTCGTAACCTTTGTAAGGGATTTTTTTTAATTTTATCCCATTAGCTTAAAAACGGATACATATCCTTGCAAATAAATCGTTTGTATACAAATAGTGTCTAATATGTAACAGACCTTCTGTACACTTTTATAATAATTATATGATATTGTCGGTTCCAAGCAAACGAAAGGTTGTTGGACCACACAAGTAACAATTTAGGGCTAAAAACGAGTCGTGGATGGTTGATTAAAATACTCGACGAAAGGTAACAATTAAAATTGTTATCAAACAACTTAATGGCGCTCATTTAATGTTAAAATTCCAAGAGATTCTCATTGTCTCCACAGTCAGCATATTTATGCTAAAGTTAAAGAATATTCATTTTTATGAAATGAAAATCATCTTTCTTAAATTTTAGCGTGAATTTGTTTATGAAAATTTTAAAATGAACTTTTTATGTGACGTTGATTTATAAAAATCAAGATTTATGACACTGAAATATTGCTCCGGCAATATTACTGCCGGATAATCTATGGTTTCTCCAGAGATACTGAGGGACGACGAAGGTATAGTGACAAGCCTGCTGTGCCAGCTATTTAATAAATGCTGGAAAAGCCGTAGACACTTAGTGACTAGTGCAAAGCTGTCATTATATCTCTTAATAAAGGGAGAGGTGCTCAACAGACTTGTACAAGTTATCGCCTTATAAGCCTCCTCAGTGTCGTCAACTGTATGCGAAAATCAAAGATGGGTGGATGGATGGGGTGTACGGACCAAGCTTTTTATCTACGAAACATTACAGAAAAGTTTTTGGCCAATGATCAAAAGATCTTTTTACTTTGGTAGATCTGAAAAAAGGTTACGATAGAGTGAAAAAGCATGAACGACGCATAGTGTGAGTAGCGGATTGATTCGAGCACTACAATCTCTATTCAGTGTCTGCGTCAAAATAAATGGAGCATACACTACTTGTTTGACATCCTCAGGGTTGTCAGAGAAGGATGTGTAGCTTCACTGTGGCTATTCAGTTTATTCATGGATAGGTGACGATATGATATAAAAAAGTATAATTTAAAACAATGGATAAGCTGACTGTCAAAAGCCTCCTATGCGTCGATGACCAAATAAAACATTTGCTGCTAGGATTTTGATCTCTACGTATATGTACGGTAGTAAAAGTTGGATATGGTACAACAAAAATAAAAGTAGAATCAATGCGGCGGAGATGCGATCTCTGCGTAATATCTGTGGAGTGTATTTGAAAGATATGTGTAGGAACGGTGACGTCAAAGAGTAGCGTAGTTTAAAAAAAGGTGTAATGACTAAAGTAGAAAAAGGCATTTTGCGACAGTTTGACTGAAAGGAATGGATAAAATATATAGGACGAATGTGTCTGATGGAAAGATTAATAAAAGTCGTCCTAGAAAATTCTATACGGACGAAATTTGTGGTATATTAAAATAGGGCAAAAGTTTAAGCACCCGAAACAGACGATCTTGCATGAAAAATGGATGATGGTCAGTGAAACAAGAGAAATGTGTAAAAATCGTAATATGTGGAAATCTATAGTTACTGCCTAACTTTTTGGAAAATAGACTTGAATTTATATTATTATTATTATAAATATTTTTATTTTTATTTATTTAAAGCCTTTTTTATTCCTGAATAACATGCAATTACAATAAAATGTATACATCTACAATTTCATTTACATTTGATTAACATTTAATTATTACATTTTTAGTTACTATAAAATTGTATTTATCATTTACTTTATTTTTATTGAATATATAAATTATATTCCAAATAATTTAATATTGAATTTTAATTAGTTAATTTATTATTTTACACAGGATATTTCGTATTTATTTTAGTAATGTATTATATTAATTATTATTATTTGTTGACAATTTTTTATTAATGTTACGTAGGACAAAAAGCTAAATTGAAAATGGGCCGGTCATGTTTCACTTATGGACGGAGATGGATGGATAAAAAGGTTTACCACTTGGAACGGTCCATTAGGCAAAAGGAGTAGAGGTAGACCAATGGAAAGATGGCTAGACGAAATCTAAAATTTAACGGGAAACAACTGGATAGAAAAAGCGATAAACAGAGACAAGTGGAGAAAAATGGAGGAGGCCTTTACTAGTTGAGAGGTCCTAAGTAATATTAATTATAAATATATCGTGCCAGGGTTTTTATAAAATTAAGATCAATGACATGTAAATAAAAGCATTGTTTTCTTTTACATTTTGGAAACTTCAAACCTGGCATCTGCCATGACGATGGCTAACCGAATTATGCCTCACTTAATAACTAAAACCACCATGTTATACCTCTCTGTGCCTATGTACTTGTTGGGTGCTCTTCAGAATATGTCACTGCTTTGTTGGCAGTGGCTTACTTAGAAGAGGAGCTTCTCCTCACTATCAAGGTTCGTCTTTGCACCTGTAGAAGCAGTGATTTGTAAACGGACGATGAACTTCATATATGTTCTCTAAGGTGAATTTATGTAAGGCTAGCCGTAAGAGAGCAAAGCCCGTCTTTAAACATCATAGCAGAACGACTCTACACCACTGACAACTTTAATATGTTGACGAAAACAGAGACCAACAGCCCATCATCATGAGACATGGGCTGTTGGTCTCTGGGGCTCATGGGACATAGCATTCCGCCATAGCCTACGTAGGTAAGAGCAGGTGCTCTTAACCCTTTCTTAACGTCTTCTGAGGTCAAAGGGTAGATAAAACTAGTGTGCCATGTTAAAATTCCGGAACAACCACTTCAAGTATTTCTTTACTTGTCCTAAATATAAAAGTACCCAGGGTTTATGATCCCTTTACACGATAACAAGATCCTACAGGATGGAAAAATATTGATTGTTTTATGCCCGGGCTTCACTAGCGTCTATCACACGCTAACTACTTATAACAGCACGCTATAACCCTATAACAGCCAAAATAACTCAAATGTAATTGTATTGTATTGCTTTTGTGCCTTTACAGGACAAATTCCCGTAAATACTGAATGAGTTCATTCTTAATTTGTAGACAAGATATTAGATGGCACATTTCGAAATTTTATTTTAGCTATAAAACAATTCCCCATAAAAACTTTCATCCTCTGTTTTACGTGCACATTTAGTGGCTGAATTCTGTTTGTTTTTTTTTTTCTCTAATCTACGTAAAATACCGCTAAATTCTGCCTTCCCACTGCTATTAAAAGCTTTAATTTTAATACTCATGAATGTAATTGTTTCGCTTTGTCAGATCAGAACTTTTTCCATAAGTCATAAATTGCCTGTACAAAGTACATTACAGCAAAGAATTTTAATTTACTCTAAACTACCGGATTAATAACTAATAACATTTTATGTTTTAAAAATTCGATTTTACAATATGAGAGCATTTTTAGGGTTCCGTACCTCAAATGGAAGAACAGAACCCTTATAGAATCACTTTGTTGTCCGTCCGTCCATCCGTTCGTCCGTCCGTCTGTCAAGAGCCTTTATCTCAGGAACGCGTGAATATATCCAGTTTAAATTAAAACCACTCACGCAAGTCTACAGTTCCTTAAAGTTGTAAAAATATCAAAGTTCTAAGTTAACGTGAAAAAAGATGCGGCAGTTTATGCCGCAAAAAACGTATATTTTAATACTCAAAGGAATCAAAATTTATAAGGTATGTTCCTATGACCTAGACTTATGAAATTGGCAAGTAATACCGTCTCATACTACAATATAGAAAAAAAATCTAAAAATAATACATTTGTAATTAAATCATAAAAAATATAATATATATATATTTTAAGTTAAAATCATCGAGGTTAAAGAACGGTATGCGTGGTCAAAACTGTATAGGTAACGAAATCTTTTTGTAGAATTTTTTAAACTTTTACTGATTTCTACGGAAGAAAAAATGTGAGAACCGTATATTTTTAATTAAATTACAAAAAAATCACAAAAAAGAGCTCGGAAAAAACTGCGAGACTCGATTCCTTAACTATTTGTAACACGTACCTGCAAATTTGTACGGAACCCTCAGTGGGAAAGTTCGACTCGCACTTATCCGGTTTTTTATTTCGTCAACATAATGCCAAACGAGTTTATAATAGAGATGTTTTATACTCTATGTATTTTAATAAATATCAATAAACGGTATAAAGTGACAATCATATCTTAATTAAGGCTTCCAGTAACGAGTATCAAGTCGTAAGTTTCCTTCAAATCTACAACAGCATTATTTTAAATGTTGATCAATTTCCTGTAATTTTACTAACGAACGCAACACTACTATTCCCTCATTTAACCGTAAATAAGTCATAAAACAGTTTCTCGGTTTGTTATTTAGAACCGGCAGTAAACCATCGAGGCCGGCATGCCTCTTTCTATCAAACATAACCGCTCGAACGCCATTCATTATAACCACATCGCGTATTTTGCGCATATATTACGTAGCGCCATTTATGTTTCCGACTTAATTTCACTAACGAGGGCTACTTTTATGTCTAAAATAAGTAGGCTTTATCAATGTTCACTTTCAGTACCGCCACTTTCTGAAGCATAATAATATCAAATAATTAACAAATTTTAATTGAAGCTTTATTTAAACTAACTTGTAATATATATAAATATAATCTATTTAAGATTTGTTTCTTTTATTTGAAATGTCATTAAACTTGACATGTACAAAAATGGACATCGTACACTGTTGAAAATTCTTACATTATTTTCATGTTACAAACATTTAAATTTTTGTTTTTGTTGCAGCTGTTTATCTTATATGTTTCTTTTTTCTTCCCCTCAATAAGTAAAAAGGAATCAGATGTGTGGTTTTTGTCTATGGACAGTGTGAATATAGCGGTAAAAATTAAAATAAACGTTAAACTGAAAAAAACAAAAGAAAGTGTGTGCGGGCCCTGAAAGCCTATATAAGTGTATTGTGCGGATAGTGAGGCGAGTCCTGTATCTACTTTGCATTCTGTATTTATAGTTATGTTGCGATATTATTTGCACAATATCTAGAACATGCGGAACAATGCGGAACCGGCGCCGTAGTAATTTTAAAATACCTTGTAGAGATTTAGAAACAATTTACTTTGTAGGAAATATTTGGAGATAGAGTCTACATCCGTACTGGAGGATTTCAATTCCAAAAATCATCAACACGAATATGATTGTTATACCAGTATGTAATACTATATTAAGAGGCTATACAGATACCTGTATCCTAGCCAAAAATGTCGCTAAGCGTGTTATGGAAACTATGGAATGTAAAAGGAATAAAAATGATTGTGTAGGTTAAACAGCGCAACACCGTACGTAAGTCAGTACACTATAAACGTGTATGAAAAATACACTTATTTTATTCGTCTTTGGTGACGAGGTAAAAAATGATAAGTAAAAATAGAAGCACTGTTGAAAAAATTATCAAAATGTCGATTGGAAAGGTGTGGGAATTCGATGTAAAGTCGGGAAAATGAACAGGTCGTGTAGAAAGGCTTGAAATGTATTTTTTGTGACCAAAGTAGCGGAATAATTAAAACTACCTACAGTAATTTCTATCATGGAAGATGAAGCTGATGATCTACCTTGGTGAGTCCTTTGAAATCGGCATCACTGACCTACAACAAAGCCGTGGAACTACTCACCGTACATCAACAACCGAAATCATCTGCATTAGCGGAAGGGTAAACTTTCGATAGCGTCGGCAACTCGGCAACGAATTCATAGCTGACTGTGTAACCCAGTTAAAAAAAATTAACGAAATATTGTGAATTTGGGTCAGAGCTCTGTGACAATTTTTGCGATCAATTTACTTGTGGTCTAAGAAGCTAGATTATTCTCCGAAGAAAAATTTCAAAGTTGGGCCGTTACCATCATTATATATTAGCCTCATCATTAAAAGCCGCAGAGCGAAATACGAACGCCGTCGAGAGAAGAAACGAAAAGTCAACAGAACAAGTACATAATATGAGCACGGGCGAGTATTCGCAGTGCGGAGACAGAAGACACCAGACTCATAATTGCGTTTATAAGGATTACGGGTGCATTGTGCAGCGAGTGTCAAGAAGTCGACCACTTGAGAAGAATGTGTCCAAGTCAACTGAGAACTGTGGGTGATTGATAGGACTCGCTGGCGGCTGCGGCGGGCGGTCGAGGCCCTCGGCCAAACTCTGACGCCACAATTCAGCAGGGCGCGGGAGCCGGAAACGGAATTCGCTGAGTTTACACGAACAACAACACAACATCGGCAATGGAACGCAATGGAACGGACGTCGGTGAAAAGGACAGACAAGAGTCTTTGTGTCAAACTTATGAACCGGTGTGTATTACTATTGAAGTTCAGAATCACTTACTCTCTATGGAAATTAATATCAGGTCGGCCTTATCATGGTATTAGCAAAACTGTTTATAATGAACTGTTTAGTAATTTAGCTTCGAATAAATGTTATTTAGATTTAAGGTTTCATGACGGATCGAGTACTAAGCCTTTAAAGTTACATCGAAACCGTTGTTAATTACAAAGGTACGCTTAGAACATTGGATGTGTATATAGTTAATAAGGGAATCACTAATTTATTAGGCCGACAATGATTAACTGAATTATAAAATACCTATTAAATTACCTAGTGCTACTGCACAAAGCAACCACATAACATCTTTCAAATAAAAGTATGAATTAATTAATACAATTGTTTTAGGCATAAAATTTTGTTCCACGACACATTGACTAAATACATGGGCGGCGAAGCAGAGCCGCATGTGCGCAAGGTCAATTATGTTTGGTGCGTGCCTATCTTCAGTCCCACAAAGTACAACGCCAGTCCCGTATGCGCTGCGCGAAAGGATTGTCATCGAATTGAATGCTATGCTGCGCACCGGCGTAATCAAACCGGTAGATCACTTTGACTGGGCCACGCCTTCGGTAGTGGTTCGCAAATCCGACGGCGGTTTAAGGATATGCGATGACCATGAAGTAACTCTTAATAGAGTTTTAGCGATCGACAGATTCCCAATTCCAAAAGCGATGGTTTATTTAGCAATCTTAGCGATCAAAAATATTTCACAAAATTAGACTTATTGCTAGCTTACAACCAAGTAGTATTATCAGAGAGTTCTAAGATAATATACGATCATCAACACATAGAGGATTATTTAAATATTCATGACTGGTTTTCTACATTATTGTTCTCAAGCTCTGGTATTTTTAAAAACTTAATGGCAAATTTGTATAAAAACATGCCGGATGTGGTAGTGTTCTATGACGTTATTTTAATTAAAAAAAATTTAGAAGATCAATTAAAAATGATCGAAAAGATTTTAGAAATATTACAAATCAATGGTTTAAAAGTTAAAAATAGCAAATGCAAATTTTCATGTCTAAAAGTTATTTTTGGACATGAACAGTTTTTATGGAAAATTTATCAAGGGTTTAATAAGCACATATCTAGTACCACTTTATGATCTTTTAAAGAAAGGAAAACATTGGAAAGGGGCCCGGAATAAGACTGCTTTTAGTCAAGTTAAAGGTTTTTTGTGTAGTACAAAGACGCTCGTTCAGTTCGATATGAACCAGGAAACGGTGTTGACAGTCGACGCCAGCGCACGGGCACAGGCGCAGTACTGGCGCAGCTCACCTCCGGGCGGCGTCCACGAGCGCGTCGTCGCATACGCCTCGCGGTCTCTCACCGCGCACGAATTTAAATACAATCAAATTCACAAGAAAGCTTTAGCAATAGCATATGCATGAAGAAGTTTCACCAGTATGCCTATACGGTAGGCCATTCGTTTTAAGCACTTATCACAAACCTCTTGTAAGCATTTTATGGGCCTAATAGACGTATTCCGAGCGCGGCGGCTAGTAGTCTGTAACGCTGGGCGATTAAAGTGTCATATAACTTAACAATCGAGCACATTAAAACGGATAAAAATACGGCCGATGCTCTTACACGATTAATCGAATCACAAAAACATTTTGTAGATTCTAATGAGGATGTTCCAGAACAGACGTATTTGGATTCTTCAACGGACTATCATATCCATTAAAAAAAAACTCCTACTGATCGAATCGCATTTAAATCGTATTTTAAGTTAAATAGCAGATAATTGACCGCCGGATGTCGAAATTAAGGAATTGAAACAGTACTTCAAGAGAAAAAATGAATTATACTGCACACTTGGATATAACATGTGGGGTCATCGTGCTTTTATACCATTCTCGTGCACAACGAAGATCCTTTCAAAACTACGCGATCCACGTATGGGAATAGTAAAAATAAATCTGTTAGCCCGTAATTATGTACGGTGGCCAGAGATCGACGAAACGATAGAGGCAGAATACCGCGCGTGCGTCATGACGGAGGATGTGCGGCTCGAGCATGTGCCGCACTCGTGGCCTTGGCCCTCATGATCCTGATCCAGATTATATCTGGATTTTCAGGGCAGATCAATGCTTTAACATAGACATTTAGTTGTCGTGGATTCGTGTTCAAAGTAGATATAAGCAATTAAAATGAATAGAACTACAGTTGAACATTGCCTAAATGTCTATAACTGTTGCTATGACAGTGCTTAGAGACGTGTTGGCAAAATTAGGTACTCCAAAACAGTCAGTGACAACGGGCCACCGTTCTATAGTACAAAATTTCAACATTTTTGACTCATAATGACGTAAAACATATATTTACAGCCCCCTATCACTCGTTTTCTAATGGTGCATTTGAAAACGCAGTGAAAATATATAAACTTGTTATTAGAAAA